>CM055127.1:139076057-139319062 GCA_029206835.1 Rana muscosa
CCACTCTCCTCTCCTGAATAAACTGCCCACTGTCATACCCTCCACACTCCTCTCCTGAATAAACTACCCACTGTCATACCCTACCAACTCCTCTCCTGAATAAACTGCCCAATGTCATACCCTCCACTCTCCTCTCCTGAATAAACTGCCCACTGTTATACCCTCCACACTCCTCTCCTGAATAAACTACCCACTGTCATACCCTACCCACTCCTCACCTGAATAAACTGCCCACTGTCATACCCTCCACTCTCCTCTCCTGAATAAACTGCCCACTGTTATACCCTCCACACTCCTCTCCTGAATAAACTACCCACTGTCATACCCTACCCACTCCTCACCTGAATAAACTGCCCAATGTCGTACCCTCCACACTCCTCTCCTGAATAAACTACCCACTGTCATACCCTCCACAATCCTCATCTGAATAAACTGCCCACTGTCATACCCTCCACAGACCCTCATATTAATTGGAGGTAACAAGTGGAGCAGTTGCAGCAGAGGAATTCCATCTTTGAGCATTCTAAGCGTTTTTTGACCGTCCTGTAACAAGGGGTCAGACATCTCTGATAAAATTACACCTATCACTTGAGCACTAGCGGTGAAGATAAAAGGACATCTCCATATTGAAGTCCTTTATTGGTGTTGGGAACAGTCACACTGGACTTTATTCATTCATCATTTTGTCATTTTTTACTATTAGGTTCATTTTCTTTATGATTGTTTGTTGTTGGATTATATCTAAGCTAACAATCTATTTCATGCATCTATGTTTAGTCACTATGGTGGATTGCAACTAAGTTGATCTATACATGTGTTATGTGAGCGCCATCCTATATGTTTGTTTTTATGATTACTATTGATTAGAGGTGTATTTTTCACTTTTGCAAAGGGGCAGCTACATTCTTTCGTTTTTTTTTTCATTTATCAGGGCGCCATACACTGGTAATATATTTATTGCCCACTATCATACCCTTCACACTCCTCTCCTAAATAAACTGTCCACTATCATACCCTCCACACTCCTCTCCTTAATAAACTGTCCACTGTCATACCCACCACACTCCTCTACTTAATAAACTGCCCACTCTCATACCCTCCACACTCCTCTCATACACTCTGCCCACTGTCATACCCTCCACACTCCTCTCCTGAATAAACTGCCCACTGTCATACCCTCCACACTCCTCTCATACACTCTGCCCACTGTCATACCCTCCACACTCCTCTCCTTAATAAACTGCCCACTGTCATACCCTCCACACTCCTCTCATACACTCTGCCCACTGTCATACCCACCACACTCCTCTCCTGAATAAACCGCCCACTGTCAAACCCACCACACTCCTCTCCTGAATAAACTGTCCACTGTCATACCCACCACACTCCTCTCCTGAATAAACTGCCCACTGTCATACCCACCACACTCCTCTCCTTAAAAAACTGCCCACTGTCATACCCACCACACTCCTCTCCTGAATAAACTGCCCACTGTCATACCCTCCACACTCCTCTCCTGAATAAATTGCCTACTGTCATACCCTCCACACTCCTCTCATGAATAAATTGCCTACTTTCATACTTTCCCTCCTCCTCTCCTGAATATGCTGCCCACTATCATACCCTCCACACACCTCTCCAGAATAAACTGCCCACTGTCACACCCTCCACACTCCTTTCCTGCACATATCGCCTCCTGTTATACCCTCCACACTCCTCTCCTGCATATATTGAAAGCTGTCATACCCTCTGCACTCTTCCCCTCCTGCACATTCTGCCCACTGTCATACTCTCTGTAATCTTGCCCTGCACATACTGCCCACTGTCATACCCTCCACACTCCTCTCCTGCACATACTGCCCACTATCATACCTTCTGCACTCTTCCCCTGCACATACTGCCCACTGTCATACCCTCTTTACTCTTCCCCTGCACATACTGCCCACTGTCATACCCTCTGTACTCTTCCCCTGCACATACTGCCCACTGTCATATCCTACACACTTCTCTCTTGAATATACTGCCCACTGTCATACTCTCTTAACTTGCTGTCATATGCCCTGTACTACTCATCTTACCCACTAAAACAGTTTTCTAGCATTGCTTATATTATAACCAACTGATTTTGTTCACCGACACAATCACTCCCTTCTACAGTGCAATGATAGTGGAACCAGCTTCCCCTCTCTGGGCGGGGCCTAGACACCACTCTGGGTGGGGCCCACTTCAAACACCCCATACATCTTGCCAGTGCAGCGGGCGTACAGCGGGCGCCTGGGCGGCTCGCCAGAGGGAAGCCCGTCTGTGCCCGTCCGTGCCGGGATGGGCGGGCTCTCCCCCTGACCTATTATTCCCTACTCAGATGGACTGAGTTGATATTTTAAAGATTTTATTTTTCTTCTTCTACAGATTTTATAATATTTCATTATGGAGATTCTTCAATACTCCAAACAACAGCTGATGTCCCTGAGCCAACACATATTTGTACCCCCCACCCGAGCAATAAACAAAATAAAATTGCATGGGATATCAAAAAATCCCGCAAATGGAAGGAATATAAAAATTTTAGGAAAACATACTGACATGGTTACTGATACAAAAGAAAGTTTAAAACAAAAAGAAATTCAGATCCATGGAGGTATGCTGAATTGCAGATCTGCAATTAGACATGCAGCAGCCATTTTAGATTTAATAGTCCAAAAAGACTTGGACTACTTAGCACTTACCGAAACCTGGTTCTCGGCATCCTCGCCACCTAGAATGGATGAATTGGTGCCCTCAGGTTACAAAATTGTATCTGTTGATCGCACTCAGGCCCCAGGAGGCGGGGTTGCGTTTATTTTTAGACAAAGTTTAGCATCCACCCTTTTTCCTAACACTAAATCTTATGAAAATTTTGAATTTATGACGGTTAAATGTAATGTAGGTAGGGAGGAGACCTTTTCCATAACTATATTGTACCACCCTCCAAGCGAAAAAGAATTTGAGTTGGAATTTTTTTCCTAACTAGTCAATTTATCAATTGTAGGAAATCTATTGTCATGGGAGACTTCAATTTATGGGGGGGGGGGGCAAGGTATGGAATGATTTACCGTTGGTCCTAAAAAACACTACCAACTTGCTAAGCTTCAGGAAGAGTTTGAAGACATTTCTCTTCCAGAAATGTTATGGGGGCTTATAGGTCACTGCATCCTGGCCAGTAAAGGAGTTAGATTAGGAAGTTCAGAATCTTTCTGCTCATTATAGTCATACGCATCGAGGCCCATGGGTAAGACTGCGTTTATAAGCATTTTTTAATAATAATAATAAAAAACTGTTCCTGTTCTGTAACATGCTCACTTTTGCTTATTTGCTTTAAATGATAAACATGATTTTCAAAGCATGTAAGTAAAATATATAACCACAAGAATGTAGTGTACCGTATTTTCCGCACTACGGTATAAGGCGCACCTAAGAGCCTTACATTTTCTCAAACTTCGGCCGTGCGCCTTATAATCCGGTGCGCCTTATGTGTGCACTGAGTTCCAAAATCTGTAAAAATGTTGTTGAGTGACTTTGGTAAGCGCTCCGCTTGGTTTAGTGTCGGACCATTTCCCGCAGGGACAGGGACATAATACGTACACTACGTACGCTGGCAGCGATAAACCAGTCAGAGAACATAACGTAATATGTACAGTACGTTAGTAAGGTATCTGCTTTAACTGTTTTCCGAGCTTTCGCGAAAGCCGGCATCATTGCTGAACAGCCACCTGGCAACGAGACTGAAAAATAATGTGAGTGTATTGTTAAATAGTAGAATAAAGTTCAACTAAACTCACTGTTTTGCTTCCGTTACCTTTTTTTGTAGACCGTATGTTTTAGCATGCGCCTTATAATACAATGCGCCTTATGTATGGGTAAGTACAGAAATAGACCCCGTAATTGAGACTGCGCCTTATAATCCGGTGCGCCTTATAGTGCAGAAAATACGGTAAATTTTTTAAGTATTTCCTATTTTTTTTTATAAACTGTTATGATACCATGTTATGTGATGAAGGGAAGGATTAATCAATACAGAGCATTTCCTAAATGTGCTTTAATCTTGTCCATGGCTGCTGCGATTGATCTAGGGCAGTTCCAAGGAAACATGTAATGGGTCATGTGTACATAACAAAGTGTTGCTATAGAAGATTTGCGGGAAAATCAATAGCGGTCCATAAGCATAAGCAATAATAAATTGATGAGGTCAGGCAGAAAATGACACCCGTGACACTTTTTAGCCCCCCTTCTATGTTTACTCCAGTCCATTTATTTACCCTAATAGCAGACACAAATCACAGGGAGAGATCAGCAGGTTCATGTATGACGGTCTACTTCTTTCCATAATGGCTGGGAAATCCAGAAAATATTCCAAGAAAGAAGGATTCTCTCCCTGGAGAGTACAGTTCAAAAATATGAAATGTTCTCACTAAACATGTTACAATATGTTCTTGCTAAAAATACGTTTTTTTTCTTCTTCTTAAAACAAGTTATTGAAAAAATAAATTAGGGGTCAATTTATTAATGTTTTTAGCCAAGGTTCACCCAATATTCACTTAAGATTCAATAAGAAAAAAATGTAAATCATGGGTTTAAGTTGTGTGAATTGTGGGTGAAAACATTAACTAAATAGACCCATTAAATGAAAGGATACCTTCAAAACTTAATTTTAAAGTAATTATAAACCTATATTCTAAAATCACATATAAGCTTTACAAAATTCAAAGGTAATTTTCAATATTTTTAAATCTGCAACTTTCATTAAAACTGAGTTCCATTAGTTTTTCAGTTTATTAAAAGTCAGCAGCTACAAAAAGTGTAGCTGCTGACTTTTAAAAATTAGACACTCACATGTCCTAGGATTTAGCGATACGGCCGCCCGAGGCCTCGCTTCTTTCCCTCTACTCTCCGCGGCACCGACATTGCAAGTGTGGGCACCCAGCTGTGACAGATTGCCGTTTCACAGCCGGGTGCGCACTGCGCATGCTTAAGTCACGCTGCGCTGACCTGAATAGCCGAGCAATATTCTGGGACCTCTGGAATGTCCCAGAAGATTGCAGGGAGGGGGGGGAGAGGAGGAGTCGCCTAAGTGGAGGGCAGAAGTAGAAGCTGGGTACCTGTCAAAATTGGGTACCCACTCCCCCCCCCCAAAAACAAATTAAATGCCAAATGTAGCATGTCAGGGGGTTAGGACCCCTTAAAAAGGAAGTTCCACTTTTGGGTGGAACTCCCATTTAAAATAACACCTGGTGATTCTACCATGAAGGTCCTTGTTCAGTCACTTCCTGTTATAGGGTGACAACACTCTGTCCCAGTCTCCCAACTGAGCTCCTTTCATACAGCTTCCAAAGGAGACTACAAATAGATTTTTTCAATTAGACTTGTGCAATTAGTTTCGTCCCGAATTAGTTTTTTAACGAATTTTGGCAAATTCGTAAATTCTGAAATATCCCAATTAACGAAAACCCGTTTATCAAATTTTTCCGAATATTCGTAAATTCTAATATTCAAAGATTCCGCATTTTCGGATTTCTGGATTTAGAATTTTAGAATTTACGAATTTACAAAATTTGAAAATTAGATAATTCGGAAATTCAAAACATTTGAAAATCCGAAAAATTCGAAAATCTGAAAATTCGGAAATTCAAAAATCCGAAAATCAACGAAAATTCAAAAGAACGAAAATCCAAAAATCGAAAATCGAAAACTAACTAATAATAACTTAACTATTACTAACTATCAAATTATAGGTATTGGAATTTTCTTTAAAATTTGGCTATTAGTGAACGTAACGAATACAAAATTTATCCAAAGTTACGAATTTTCCAAAATAACGAATGCCGTATCTAAATGAATTGAATGCAGTGAATTAATAATAACACATAACAATAATATTAAAACGTTTTTATTATTATTATTAATTTTTTTTTTTCCGTTCCATTTGTTTAGATGCGACATTCGTTATTTCGAATAATTCGTAACTTCGGATAAATTTGTTCACTAACAGCCAAATTTGAAAGGAAATTCCAATACCTATAACTTAATAGTTAGTTATTATTAGTTAGTTAATTATTATTTGGAATTTCCGGATTCCGAATTTTGGAATTTCCGAATTTTCGGATTTCCGGATTTCAGAGTTTTGAATTTTCGAATTTCCGAATTTTCGAATTTCCGGATTTGTGATTTTCGAATTTACTAATTTTCAAATTTTCCAGATTTTCAAATTTACGAACTTTCCAGATTTTCTAATTTAAGAATTTTCCGGATTTTCTAATTTAAGAATTTTCGATTTTACACATTTTTTCATGTACGAATTTCGATCACAACAAATGACTTGAAAAACAGAGAAAAAAACATGAATGAGACCAAAACTAACAAATTTTTCGGTAGTGCACATGTCTAGTTTCAATGCACATTACACAGGCCTAGTCCTTTGTTGTCACCATCAGGAATCCTGCTCTGGGGAATGCTATGCAGCCTTAACTGGAGTAGACAAAAAAGAACAGAGGGCGCCTTCATCTGAGTTTAAACTGTGCAAAAAAATGGCATAAAGTTATTAATAAAGTAATGCACTCACATATAGTGAAGGAAGAATAAGCATGTCACCCATGGAGGGGTTGTCATCAATGGCAAAGATTGGCAGGCAAGCGCCTGGAATGTGCAGAGTTCGGGCCAGGATGCTGCTGGGTAGATGTGAAGAGAAGTGCTGTAGCTTAGGGGGCTGAGTGCAAGCGGCACATCTACCCGGCAGCTTCCTGGCTGAACCCTGCATACACCAGCCACTTGCCTGCCAATCTTTGCCATTGATGACAACCCCTCCATGGATGACATGCTTATTCTTCCGTCACTATATGTGAGTACATTACTTTATTAATACCTTTATGCTGTTTTAATTAAGACCTAGTTTAGGAGGGCTGCCACCTTATTTTGAGTGATTGCCATATTGACTTGTAATTCCTCCCCTAATACTCATCCTAGTGTTTCTCTGGGTGGCTACAGCAGCACCATAGTTTATAACTTTTTAGCCTTCACTGGAGTGCATGTAGACCAGAAGTGGCTGAAAAAATGCCGCTGGAGATTAGCAGCAAATAAAGCATTTGTTACCCCAACACCTCATATTCCTGATATGTGCCTGCTGTACCATGTACTTGTATGAGAAAGTATCCTGTTCTTTGTATTACTTCCTTTATGTGTGTAGCGATGGCGGACTATAAGTGTAACATTGTGTGCCTTTCCCGTCATTCATCATCTATTGTTGTGTCCCTTTAATGCTGGACGCCAGTGACTGTCATCATATTTGTGAGCCAACTCACTGGATTGTGGGATTAGTAGTCTTTGCGACTGGCGGTTCCATTGCACAACTATACACCAGGACTTTATATCCCAGGGATCCTTGCTACCATCCAGGGGACTTCTGTGAGAGACTATAAAAGGAGATAGGAGTTCCGTCTCAGGGTCTCTTCTTCCTGGGCCTTGCGTGATGCACACCTCTCCGTGATGAGGAGAGAGAGTGCATCTACCACGCAGTGTCAAGAAACTCCAGCCCGGCCTCGTAGAACTCATCTCTGCGGCTGTTCGCCAGACATCTTCATGGCACCAACTCAACAGCTCGACACCACATTCGTTTACACTCCGCATTCGTGTGTCATCACTGGCAGCTCTATCGACGGACGTCTCTTCCCGAGTCACTGACTTTAAGGCCTCTAGTTCGAACCAGTCATTGGTGAGAGGGCAACTGCCCACCTTCTGCATTATTTTCCTGGTCACTTTATTGGAACACTGTGTACAGACACTTTTACCTTGGGAAAACTTTACTGCACTTCTATTTGAACACTGTACATAGACACCTTTACCTACAATCTCTTCAAAAATAATACCATTAGCCTGTTTAAGCCAGTCAGCCTGTTCATCCATCACTGTGCTTTATTTAATATAATCTAATGAGCTCCAACTGCCGATGAAGACTATCAGGTCTGCACCATGGACATTGCTGTTATCACTAATTAAAGGGCCCTGCACTATCCTCATTCTGTCTAATCTCTCATTAGGGTTTTAAGGTTTAATAGGCTGGCCTGGGGTTCCCCTTAGATTGTAACGACTTGCATTAAACACTTAACCATTCATTGTCATTCAGGTCATGCTACAGGTAGTATACCATTGTAGATATACAGTATGTATATTGTATCTTCCTGCTGTTAAACTGTTTCTTAAGCTGTCTTTGGGGGAATTCCTCTACTGAGTCTGTGCAGTTATTCAACTCGGTTGATCTATTGCCCTCTGTTCCAAACTAATACTACTTTGATACTTCAGTAAAAGCTGAGATACTGTAAATATATTGTCTTGTGTGACGTGTTATTTAAAAGTGCTTGTGAAAAGATGTCGGGACCCAGAGTGTCAGGTAGGTTGGAAGGTTCACAGGGTCATGGTGATGCAGATGAACAGGTAAATCCAAGCAGTCCTCAAGGGGACAGTGCTACATATGAAATCCCCTGGTGTTCCTGCCAGCCCCTCTGCTTTCAAATTAAAAACTGACCACACTAAGCAGAAGAACACACCCTGGTCAGTTCTCTAGCTATGCTGGGAATTCAGTGTACTCTCCTCCAATGATCAGACTTGTCCTGACACGCTCCAGATGCACAGCCATTCACTGGGAAGATCAGTGTACTGCTGCTTCTCCTCCCCCCAGATCTTACGCAGCTGAGAACAGAGGGAATGTGATCACTTATAAAAAGAGAAAAAGATGTTTATAATGTTTTTTTATATCTATAAAAAAAAAATTGCCTTCCATTTCAACTTTAAACTGAATGAGTTGTTTTACAAGGCGATCGTTTACAATCACATTAAGCTGGGTACACATTATAAGATAATCGGGTGAATGATCGTACGGTTTTCCCCCATGTTTCACAGCAAGTCCGAACTGAGGATGGAAATAAAGTATGAAAAATCTCCTAAGACAAAGGCTTTTTTTTGTTGTTGTTTATTATTTCTGATCATGCGCAGTCTTTCGTGTCTGCTTTTTCTCATACAGTACACATTAAACGAAAATCACTTGTTCTGTTCACATACAATACATTTTTTTGGAGTTTGTTCCTTCGGAAAATGTCATTTGGAAAAGTCTGAATACACACTATATGAAAATCAAACAATCGTTCCTGGTACGGAATTATCCTTTTGATTTTCACATAGTGTGTACTGAGTCGGATCCAAAGACGCCCCTGTGTGAATGGGCTCTTAGATTCAGCAAATAATGAAAAAATAAATAAAAATAAAATAGCAATAAGACAGCACAACAAGAAGTGAAGAATACAATGCAGTTCTACAAAAATAAAAAATAAAAGATAGGGAAATTATTGTAATATTTTCGAACATTAAAATCACATTGATAATAATGTTCCTTTAAAATGCATTTCTTGTGTTGCAAACATACGGGAATGGCCCTGCTGGCTGTTATAGTTTGAATGCTGTATTGAGCTGATTGAACAATGTATCTTTAAGCCGGCCGTATCATACATCAGTCATGCATTGTAGACGTATTTGCATCGTTAGAAGTCATTTAGAATGCAGAGTCCAGCGCTGGTAAAGGAAAGCTCTGTAGTGATTGGAATACTTTGGAAATTAGTGTCTAATGGAGCTTGAACAGTTGTGCTGCACTGCTCTGTGCGGGGACTGCATCAGATCAGGAATGACTAGACATGGATCATGCGTTTAGTACTCCCAGGAGAAGCAGGGGGGGGGGGGGGTATTAACCCTTTGTCTGCTTTGTAGAGCTGAATTCAAAGTCACATACAAACCACTTGGCTGACCGCCCTATAGCAGTTTTGTGCGCAAGATCCAGTATATATACCAGGGACGTGCAGTCAGGGGAGGCAGGTGAGGCAGAGCCTCACTTGAAATGAACATGAGAAAAATAAAATAACAAAAAAAAAAACACAAAAAAAAAAAAGATCGAGCTTCGAGGGTCGTAGCTCGGCGACCTGGGGTCACAGACACCCACCACTGGTCATAATTTGGGTCTCCTACGACTTATGGTCCTGGAGATACAGTGCTTTTTGCGCAGCCTGTCAGAAGCTACATACAGAGCGGCCAGTTTAAATACAAGCTGGCACACTCTGTTTGCAGCAGACTGAGAGGATGAGCTCACAGTGCCTCTCCTCACTTCTTGTCAGAGGCACTGAGCTCAATGGACATCTTGGAGTCTTGGACCAATGGTAAAGTACCATTGGCCCAAGCTGTCCAATAAAAATGCTGCAGTGGAGGCACGCCTCTCACTGCAATGTCATAGGAGGGGGCATGTGTCTAAAAGACAAATGCTCCCTTCCAGCCCAGCCCTCTTAACTAGAATGAAAAAACATGGGTTTATGTGTATAAGATTTACCCACAATCCCATGTGTTTCTTACACAGTTAAAGTGGTTGTAAACCCACTTTTTCAACTTGCACCTACAGGTAAGCCTAGATTAAGGCTTACCTGTAGGTGCAAGAAATATCTCTTAAACCTACACGGTTTAGGAGATATTTACTAAAAATGACAGGCGCCGCTGTCTACGGCACATGCGCGCCGTAGACAACGGCGCATTCATGGGGTTAATCCCATTCACAAAATCGGCTACTTCCCAGCAATCGCTGGGCGTAGCCGAATGTCACAGCTCTCGCACGCATGCGCAGAGTGACATCTCCGCCGCTCTGGCCAATCACAGCGCCGGAGCGGCGCTGTGATTGGCTGGTGCGGCGATAGCCGGAAGTAACCTTCCGGCTATCGCCGCAGCGATGGATGCGGCTGAAGAGGGAGACGAGGACGGCTTCGGGGGCCCCGATCTAAGGTAAGTGATGCATAATGAGCTATTATGCTAGTCATAATAGCTCATTATGCCTTTGTCTTGCAGGAGGTTATGAAAAAAAAAAAAAAAAAATATCGGGTTTACAACCACTTTAAGAGGGAGAATGAGAATCTGCTGCTGTTGAAAATGTACAAGCTAAATCATATATCATTATGCTATATGTAATTAGATAATAATTTATTTATCTATTTACTGTGAAATTACTGGTTGGAAGCTATAACTTCAAACTTCAGTAATTTGTCCATTAAGCCTCCTGCTTGAGTACAGTTTTTGAAAATATAGAAAAAAAACGTAAAAACAATATACAGTAAACCCTCCTCCATCGCGGGGGTTAAGTTCCAGACCCACCCGCAGTAAGTGAAAATCCGCGAAATGGAAATACCCTATTTAAATACACACTAGCCATGTTTTTATAACTTTCACTGTACTTTTAAAAGCATTTTAAGTTCTTTTAACACACTTTTAAAACAATAGAAACACATTTAAACACATAAAAGATACTAAGAGACATATCAAGAGCAATGGAAAACACAACATTTTTTAATTAACAATGATTTAATCAATAAAATAATGTTAATAGGTCTTACAGAAAAAAAAGGAATATACCGGGACCCCGAAAACTGAACCGCGATATAACGGGGGTTTACTGTATAATAATTATTTGTATATTACGGTAATTAACCCTTTGCCACCCAGGCCAATTCTGATGCCGTGTACACACAATCGGTTTTACCGATGAAAACAGTCCGATGGACTTTTCTCATCGGACAAACCGATCGTGTATGGGCCCCATCGGTCTTTTTTCCATCGGTGAAAAAAAATAGAACATGTTTTAAATTTATCCAATGGGAAAAAAACAGATAGCAAATTCCGATTGTCTGTGTGGAACTTCATCGGACAAAAAACCCACGCATGCTCAGAATCAAGTCAACGCATGCTCAGAAGCATTGAACTTCATTTTTCTCGGCTTGTCGGAGTGTTTTACGTCACGCCGTTTGGGACGATCCGTTTTTTGACTGATGGTGTGTAGGCAAGACTGATGGAAGTCAGCTTCATCGGATTTCCGATGGAAAAATCCATCGGATTAGAATCCATAGGAAATCCGATCGTGTGTACATGGCTTGACACTTCTCTCCTACATGTAACAATCATACATTTTTTGCTAGAAAATTACTCAGAACCCCCAAACATTATATATATATATTGTTAGCAGACAACCTATAGAATAAAATGGTGATTGTTGCAACTTTTTATGTCACACGGTATTTGCGCAGCATTTTTCAAACACGTTTTTTTTTTTATGGAAAGAAACTGTTTAATGAATAAAAAATAAAATAACAGTAAAGTTAGCCCGATTTGTTTGTATAATGTGAAAAATAATGTTACGCCCTGGGCGGAGCAATCATCTCTGACGTCGCCACGCTCCAGCTCAGTGGCTTGAGCCGTGGCTGGCTGTCTCGTCTTACCGCTAATTTTTGAAAACGTTTGTATTGAGACTCTGGGTGTCAGCCTTTGTGATTTTAATAAAAGGATTTTTTTTTTTTTTTTACCATACTGCACCATGAGTCTCCCCTTATCTCTTTTTTGATACCCATATCTATCATTGGGAACCGGTCCTAACTGCAAGGAAAGTGTACCCCTGAACGGTCTAAGGGAGAGAGCGGACCCGCTGCGGGACGGATGCTGAGATACCGTGGAATCCTATGATGTGCTGAGCCTGTATGATCTCCGTAATAGAGATCCACCGGAGTCGGTAAGCCCCCACTCTTTCCATTTTGTCTCATCTGGCTGGAAAACTTTGGAGGAAGATATCAACCCTTCCCTGCAATCATCTCTTCTTTTATGTAGTTTTGAATGCAGCAAGTCACCTCACAGCCTGTTTGCAGTCACTTCACAGCCTGCTTGTGTTTATTAGGACACTATTTGATAATTTTTCACTTGGGACTTTTTTCGTATTAATTGTATCTAAGTTTGCACTTTGTTTTTTTGCACACACATTTGTTGGTAGCGCATTTTATATTATTTTTGAACATTTTTGTATAGCTGTATATTCCAGCTATTTTTTAGATGCAGCACCCATCATTTATATTTGAGAAACTTATTTTTCCAGTATAGCCTTTTTTATAAGGATTATATTCCTTTCAAGCTTTTTATGTATAAGTTATTCATTGCACCAGTGTTTTTTTAGTGAACCTTTGTCTTTTTGCAGCACAGGGGATGCGCGGATTATCCACGCTTTACAATAAATCGCTGATCGCCGCCATCACTAGTAAAAAAAAAAAAAAATTATTAATAATTTATAAAAATATCTCATCGCTTTTAGACGCTACAACTTTTGCACAAACCAATCAATAAATATGTATTGGGATTTTTTTTTAACCAAAAATATGTAGCAGAATACATATTGGCCTAAATTTATGAAGAAATTCGATTTTTTCAATTTCTTTTATTGGATGTGTTTTATAGCTTTTTTTTTTCAAAATTTTCAGTCTTTTTTTGTCTATAGTGCAAAAAATAAAAAAGCAGAGGTGATCAAATACCACAAAAAAAACTCTATATGTGTGAAAAAAAGGACAAACATTTTATTTGGGTACAGCGTCGCACGACCACGCAATTGTCAGTTAAAGTAACGCAGTGCCGTATCACAAAAAATGGCATTGTCATGAAGGGGAGTATATCTTCCGGAGGTCAAGTGGTTAATCATAACCCAACTTTACCCAAAATATTTTAAAAAAATTCAATAGAGTGGAGAAAGTTATAACCTCTGTCAATGTTTTATTGCACTGTCCCCATTTTGGAAAAGTACCTACCTTCCACCTCACTACAAGCCAACATAAAGCAAGATAAAAGCAGCTCAGAAGCCTCCCAAATGCAAGCTGAGTTTCCCTGAACACATGCTGCATTTGATTTGCTTCTGAGTCTGCCACCCATGTACACTCACCCTATGGAAGCAGTCACACCTGGATGCTGTCATGATCCAGATTCAGCCAAGTAGTAGGTTTGGATCATATATTTAACTAGGCTTGAATTGCAATGCGACTTGAGTCACACAGAGTCGCATGACAATGGAATTATATTCAATGGTGCCCCTTCACCATATCGCCCAACTGTCCCCGATTTTGAAGGACTGTCCCTGATTCGGGAACAAACTCCCTCTTTCCTCCTCATTTGTCCCTCCTTTCTGTCTGATCTATATAGATATATATAAAATGCACTATTTATCTTTCAAAAAGTGTTTCCAGAGCTAAAACTTTCATTTGATTTCTAAATTGCTGCATTTGTAAATTTCAAGAGCCAATACAAAGGAATAGTAGTGGTAAAAAAAGGTATTGGTTCTCATCAATGCGATTCAGCACTTTGGAAAAGTCTCCTTTGCTACTTTGGTGCGATTTGCAGTGCGATTGGGTCTCATAGAATATGCAAAGTCACATCAAAGTCACACTGAAAATCACATCGAAATCCCATCACAGCAGTGTGATCCGAGACATAGAGGTTAATGGAATCACACAGAAATCACGTGTACATGTAATTTTGATGTAGTTTGGAAAGCGATTTCATGTTTTTTAATGCTCAACTCTCCTTCCAGGCAAAGCAGCAGCAGCACATGGACTGCCGGGGAGGAAATCACATCAAAATTGCACAGAAGTAAAATCACGTCTTGCTCACAAGTCGAAATTACACATCAAACCGCCCCAAAAACACATTGCACTAGTGAGCAGCAGGCCTAGGCCCTGGTTCACACTATAACGTGGTGTGGCAAACCTGTGTTCTGTGCACTTTCCCACACCAGGTTCAGATTGCACTGCCCTGGATCACATAGTACAAAAACAACCATGTAATCCAGTTACAGTGAGTTCCTAAAATTGGTGCATGCACTACTTTGGTGTGTTGCAGTGTGATTTGAGCCCATTCAAATCGAATGGGCTCAAATCGCACCACACTGAATCTCATGTGAATCACACGGCATTCCTGTGAAATTCATAGGCGATTCGTAGCGTGAATCAAGTTTTGGGGACTATTTATAAAAAAACATTGCATACAATGATATGCAATGTAACAATTCTAGAGAACACTAGAGGGAATTAGCAAATACATGTAATCATTAGTCTGCTACGTATTTTTGGGGACCTTTGGAGGGGCCTATGTGCATTTTTTTCTCTGTAAATTTCACATTTGTTGTCCTACAGCAAGAATGGAAGAAAAAAGCGTAGAGCCCCACCCACCCCAACCCCCCCCTCTCAAAAAATATGTGAGGTTGTTTTTAAAAAATCGAATCAGAGGCTTGTAGCCATATTTAAGCAATGGTGTAACCCCTTCCTATGCCCACCCATTTGCTTATGTGGCACTGCTTCATTAGCATATAATCCAAACACGCCACACTCCTAGCAGCACAGTTAGAATGCAAAGCAGCCTCTGCTTATGCTCCTCCCAGGCCATGCCAGGCTCTGACACATTTCACCCTGCCCACAGGGCTTAGTCATAGAGGACCAAAATGCATCACTGGGCTGCTAGGAGTACGGTGTCCTCTGTGATAGACCCAACTTGGATAGAGGCATTTCAAGATGACTGCAGGCTAGACCCTTGCTTACTGA
Source organism: Rana muscosa (assembly GCA_029206835.1). Taxonomy (NCBI): domain Eukaryota; kingdom Metazoa; phylum Chordata; class Amphibia; order Anura; family Ranidae; genus Rana; species Rana muscosa. The sequence continues at coordinate 139,091,504 of CM055127.1, forward strand.
TTATGGGCCCTGGAATTTAAGGGGCTCTGTTCTTTGGGAGTTGTGTGCCTGGGGGGCCTTTGGAGTAGTTTTACTTCAGATTCAAGTCCATGTCCCCCCCCCCCCCGAAGCACACAGACTCTGAGAACTGGATACAGATTAGGGGCCTCTGTGTTTTGTTGGGGTATAGACAGCTTAAACAAGCATTGGCTGCTTCAACCCCCTCCTAGACTCAGAGACTCAAAGCAGATGATTATAATCGGCACAAAAAACCTGATGTTGGGGTCTCTTGCTGTTATGTATAATCTGTTTATTAAGGTGTTATGTGTTTACTGTTAAGTGTCTTTCTCCTATTGTGTAATTTCCCCATTGTGTGTCTCCTAGGTGTTATTCCCCATAGTTAATTGAGTCCCCTATTGTTTCTGTCTGTTGTGTCTTTTGTCAACTTTACCTCATTACCTAACCATTGTGGGATGTTTTACCCCAATGTGTAAGATCCACAGTCTGGGAGTAGAGGTAGCTATCATTCCTCCCCAACAGTCAGACAGAGCGGAGGATGTGGGGTCCCCAGCTGAAGCGCTGGCAACAGGACAGAGCATCAATGGCCTTTGTCTAGCACCTACCGTCTCACAGCTCCAGGGGGTCGGGGCAGTTGACCCCTCTCTCCAGCAGCAGACCAAGCCCGGAACGGTAAAGACCTCCCAGCTGAAGTGCGGCAGCCGGAAAGAGGGTTAACATCCTCTGCCCTACAGCTACTGATGACAACTATTCCCTGTGGCCAAGAGTGGAGATCATGTGGACCGACTATGTGAGTTCGCTCTGCCCAACTAACACATGTCCAGAACATGTGGCGGACCCAACTGGGACAAGGGCTGTTGGGGGGGACTGGAAGCTAGCCTCTTGCCTACTGACCATGGGTGATGGCATTTTAGGGGGCTCTATTCTTTGGGAGGGATGTGCCTGGGGGACCTTTGGAATAGTTTTACTTCGACTTTAACTCCATGTCTCCCTGAAACATACGAACTGGAGGACCTGGATATAGATTTGGCGCCTCTGTGTTTTGTCACCTATTGTTTCTGTCTGTTTGCTAATCTTACTGATGTGATTAGTCTTGTGTCAACTTTATCTCATTACCTAACCTTTGTTTTAATTGTTCATGTGGTGACTGCCCCTATTATTAAAGTGTATAAAAAAAAAATTGTATTTCTGTGCAATAAACAGTCATTCCTTTGGTCTTTACCTCAACATCTTGCCTGTGTTCCATGCTTGGGGTAAAAGGGCTGGTATTAGCTATCGGTCTTCTGGAAGGGCTTGGAGGGCAGGAGGCACTGTTTGGCAGAGGCACCCAGGCAGGGTGCCAGGTGGTCCGTCACATCCCCAGATTATATCCTAATACAGCAGGCTTGAATGTTCTTAATAGTCGATGGCACCCAAGCATTGTGGTTCACCAGAGCATTGTGGTGACGCCGCCAGGGCCGCCATCAGGGGGGTACAGGCATTACACACATAAGGGGCCCGAATGTACCCAGGGACCCGCGGGACCCACCCCCCCCGATAATCAGTTTGCCACTGGAGAGAAGAGGTGAGATATGACACCCCCCCCCGGTTCTCTGGTCGAGATAGGAGATAGAAGAAGAAGGGGTGAGATGACACTTTTGACATTTTCAGGAGTGCCGCACCCAAGCATGCAGATGTGTAAGGGGGCCCAAAATTTCTGATGGCTGCCCTGAGTGACACTGTAGGCAATTACATGGGGTCACTGCTTCCTTAGCAACTATTGACAACCGGAAGTTGTCACATTGGTCCATGCAGAACTACCTAAACGTTCTGCATTCTAAAACAAACTCCCAGACAGCCAGCATTCTGTCCAAAGTTACATCTGGACCTAACATTGAGCTTATATCTAGTGATGACACCAAGGGACAGTCCACTGCCAGAACATTGGGGAGCATTGCCTGCCAGGGAGAGGAGGGTCAGGTAAGTAAAATTGCTATCTACTTTCCCTAAACTAAATGAGCACTTAAAGCGGAACTAAAGCCATTGATTTAATGGTTTAAAAAACAGTTACTGTATATTCCTGGCATGCCAGGAATGCTAACTGTCATGCCTCGTACACACGACCGGTCTTTCCGACAGGAAAACTGCTATGCAAGCTTTTCGTCTGGAATCCCGGCCGTGTGTATGCTCCATCGCAGTTTTTTCGACGGGAAAACTACTGGACAAAAAAAGAGATCAGGATCTCTTTTTTCCCGTCAGGCCAAAAATCTGAGGGGAAATCCGTTCGTCTGTATGGTTCTCCGACGGGCAGAAAACCGCGCAAGCTCAGAATCAAGTATGAGACGGGAGCGCTCGTTCTGGTAAAACTAGCATTTGTAATGGAGATATCACATTCTTCACGCTGTAACGGACTGAAACGCACGAGGCTGAAAAGCGCGAATCGTCTCTCACCAAACTTTTACCAACACAAGGATCAGCAAAAGCATCCCTTTGGAATGGAACTACCCCTTTATAGTGCCGTCGTACGTGTTGTACGTGACCGCGCTTTGGACAGGCGGACTTTTGTCTGAGCGTGTGTATGCAAGGCAGGTTGAGAGGAATTCTGTTGGGAAAAACGTTGGATTTTTATCCGTCGGGAAAAAACGGTCGTGTGTACTAGGCATTACAGTTGCTTGTTTTCTCAACCAAGCTGTCAAAGTATCATATGGCTGGTGTCATAATTGATCACATGTGCAGCACCATGGCCGTTGAAGATCAAACAGAGGCCAAGATGGCAGCTTCCTTGGCTGAAAACGATAGGAGGGTTTAGTTCTGCTTTTGTAGTGCAGATGCAGCCCCACTGCAAAGGATCATTTTCACGTTTCCTGGAGTTTGGAGTGGGCTTTAATATAGGGTGACCAGACATCCCCGGTTTCAGGGGACAGTCCCCGGATTGAGGACACTGTCCCCAGACCAAGTCTGTCCCCAGTTTTGTCCCCAGATTGGATTTGAACAGGGGCTGGGGCAATTTCAAAGACAGTCAGTGCAGAAAAAAAAAAAATCTGAATTACACCCCCCCCCCCGCTCCTACTAGCTTAGGGGGGTGTATTTGTTCCCATTATCTGTGCCCCTTTCTGATGATCATGTGCTGGTCGGAGCAGAGGAAATATTTCTTCAGTTTCGGGTGCATGCCCATTCAGCTCCGCTCGCATGTTCTTCTGCCTTGGCTCAAGTCCCGGCCAGCCACCTGCCTGCTTATCTCCTTGCCTTCCCTGGTGGAGTGATCTTCCTCCTCTCCCACCCAGTAGTATCCGGGGCCGGAGAGTAAAACTTGACAGGCTTTGAGGGGGGCGGCGGCGATGGGCAGAGAGTTGCTGATTGCCGCCATTACTAGTAAAAAAAAAATATATGTCCCCGGATTTCATTTAAAAAATCTGGTCACCTTACTTTAATAATAATGCTATGGGAAAAAAATAGAGTTCTTTTTGCTCATTTTTTGTTCTTCATGACGAATATGAAAACCAACAAGAAACCCATAACCAGCAGTGATGTGTGTATATACTTTTGTAAACGGCGTTCCATTTGAAACAAACATTTAATTTCAGGCGATGGTAAGTGACAGCATTGCTCCCCACTTAGATCCTTCCTGTTTATAAACTCTCCTTGGTGAAAAAGTGAGATAGGCACGACATCTTGGCCACGTGTTGGACCCGCGCTGCCTCTTCCAGGCTCTCCTCATTATTGTCCTCTCTCAGTATAAATAGCACAAACATGTTTGTGTTTCCGTACACATGCCAAACATCTGCGGGAATTACAGTTGATGGTGCACTTCAGACGCACCAAACATCTGTCACTTCAGTTTAGCAATGTAATTAAAAAAAAAGAAAAAATATGCAACATATTGAAGAAGTTGAAAGCCTTTCCCGAGGTGCTGTGCTCGCCTTCATCCTGTGCCAGCTGATCACTCAGCAAAGGAATTTACTGCCATCTTTCCTGGTTGTTAGAATTAAATATTCAGACCCGCTTTCCTCTGTGCTGGGTACTCTGGGATGTCGTGTTAAAGTGACACTAAATTACATTCTTATTCTCCAAAAATAATCCATATACGTGTAGCGCACAAACCCCTGTCTTTACCTGCATTTAATTAGGCTCCTCGCAGGAAGAGAGAGGCACACCGCACCACAAGCCCGTACCCTCCTGTGTGAGGAGGTTAAGCGGTGTTTTTCGGGCCTGCCTGCGGCTGGAGTTGAATCCTCCCGAGGACGATTCTCACCTCTACCTTGAATAGATGCAAGTCTTTATTTCTCCCCAGTAATGTAACTGTCCACACCAACTGAAAGTCCAACTTCTATATTTATTTCACACTGGATAACAAATAGTCTCTTTAACAGCAGACAGGTTGGAACAAGACACAGACAGCTTAGGTGGGAGGAGGTCCAGGCACAAACTCAAATGATTTCCTCGGACTGTTCAGGTTTCACAAACAGTTTTGGCGCACGATCTCTGCCACAGACCGTGAGGTTGATCTCTGCCACAGACCTGGTGAATAAAAGTCACGGGTCACTGCCACTGACCTGGTGAATAGGGCCTTGCCCTATGAAGTCACTGCCACTGACTTGAAGCGAGTAGGGTCACTGCCACTGACTTGGAGAACTTCCTTCTTAAAGTATTTGGCCCATGTCAAGGAGAAAACCATCCCTCCGGAGAGTTACCAGATGCCCTCACCGTCACCACGACTCTGCGCTGGGTCTTCGGTAAGGGTTACCTCCCTGGCCTCCTCATCTCAGATACGTGTCCCCTCGCAAGGCGGCACCCTGGGAGCTCTCGATCCCTAGCGGACCCCAGCCGAAGGTTGCTGGGCCTCGGGCCTTTGAAGATAGTAGTTCACCCCAGACTGAAGGTGTCTGTGATGGAACAGGAACCAGGCCTCCGGGTCTAGGGCACCCGGAGATAACACACGCACCCAGGCTGAAGGTGCCTGGGCGCGGACGAAGACCGCCCCAATGGAAGATGGCCGCCCCCTTTTATACCCTCTCCCGACAGGCACAGCAGGTTCCCCGCCCCGCCATACCACTGCCGAGAGGGGACAAAAAGGGCACTGCCCTGCATCAGTGGTTCAACCTTGGCTTACGGCAACAGCGCCACCTGTAGGCCACAGGGAACTGCACACCAACACCATCTCCCATGGACAGAAATGGTCCATGAACCCTAACAATCATTGTGTCTGAGCCTAATTACCACTCAGACACTTCCCCTAAATTTAACACCCCGCTACATACGTGTAGCACACAGACCCTTTTTCTGCCGTCCTCCGTTGCAGTCGGGCACACCTGCTACTTGCCCGCTATCCCCCCTTGTGTAGAGCGGCGAGCGGTGTTATTGTTTGGGCCTTGCAGCAATTATCTCTCTCAAATGGATCCCTTGCTCTTTTGTCTAGGTAGAAGTTTCTCAGAATAAGGCCAATGTCCACACAGGAGTAAAACCTAAGCAGTAAGGTTTGATTCTTTATCTTTGCAGACAACTTGAAGAGAAAGTAGGAAACAAGAGAAGTAGGGGAAGGTTCAGGTACGCAGCACTTAAAACACAATGCAACTCTTTCGTCACCACTCAAGCCTGAGTGGGTATTGCTCACCCGGATAGTCCCTTTGTGAGCGGTCCTAGCAGCCAGGATGGAGCACAGATAAATTGTGAACTTTTTGGGGGATGCGATCAGGAATCCTCTGCCACAGGATTGTTAGTCCCAAACCTCCCAGCCAAGCAATAATGAAGAACCTTTAAGCCGGATTGGCGTATTGCAGGGCTTGTAACGATAGATCCCTCCTTAGGTGGGCTCCAGGCCTCCTCCCGAGACAGCAGTACCTTCGCTAGTCTCCTCCGGGGCAGATCCTCCACTGGTCTCCTTACCCAAGCGTGGCTTCCCTACAGTGGGCAGCCTGGGATCCTTCTTCAGTTGTAGGCCTTAGCTGAAGGTGCTGGGCCTATCAGGTAGCGATGCAGCCTCGGGCTGAAGGTGCCCAGGGCTATTCCACACATGCGCACCCCTGGCCTGGAGGGCCATGAGGCGCACAAGAACCATGAACCAATGGCGTCTGCTCCTTATGTACCCTCTTCCAGCATGCACAGCGGGTAGACCATGCCCACTGTACGGCTGCCGAGAAAGGACACCTAAGGTGTTGTGATACCCCTTGTGGTTCAACCTATGCCGGTGATGACAGTGCCACCTACAGGCAAACAGGGAACACTACTGCCAGGCAGTATCACACCCAGAGCAGAAGTAAATCCAGAACAAACAATTGATCTGAGCCTAATTACTGGCTCAGATTACCCTTAAATTTACACATAGCGCCCCCAAATATTGGGGGGGCGCTACACACATTATATTACCAAATGTATTGGGGCGCCTGCCTTTACACGCACGTGACATTAATGGCATCCAAGTCTTAGTCCGTAGGGTTCAATATTGAGTTGGCCCACATTTTGCAGCTATAACAGCTTCAAGTCTTCTGGGAAGGCTGTCCATAAGGTTTAGGAGTGTGTCTATGGAAGCGCATTTGTGAGGTCAGGCACTGATGTTGGATGAAAAGGCCTGGCTCGCAGTCTCCTCTCTAATTCATCCCAAAGGTGTTCTATCGGGTTGGGGTCAGGACTCTGTGCAGGCCAGTCAAGTTCCTCCACCCCAAACTGGTCATCCATGTCTTTATGGACCTTGCTTTGTGCACTGGTGCACAGTCATGTTGGAACAGGAAGGGGCCATCCCCAAACTGTTCCCACAAAGTTGGGAGCATGAAATTGTCCAAAATGTCTTGGTATGCTGACGCTTTAAGAGTTCCCTTCACTGAAACTAAGTGGCCAAGCCCAACCCCTAAATAACAACCTCACACCATAATCCCTTCTCCACCAAAGGATTTGCACCAGTGCACAAAGCAAGGTCCATAAAGACATGGATGAGCGAGTTTGGGGTGGAGGAACTTAACTGCCTTGCACAGAGTCCTGACCTCAACCTGAAAGAATAGCTTTAGGATGAATTAGAGCAGAGACTGTGAGCCAGGCCTTCTCGTCCACATCAGTGCCTGACCTCACAAATGCGCTTCCATAGACACACTCCTAAACCTTGTGGACAGCCTTCCCAGAAGAGTTGAAGCTGTTATAGCTGCAAAGGGCAGGCCAATTCAATAATGAACCCTACAGACTAAGACTGGGATGCCATTAAAGTTTATGTGCGTGTAAAGACAGGTGTCCCAATACTTTTGACAATATAGCGTATATCCAATACTTGATGGCCCCGTAGTCTATTGAATTTTGGCACCTTGGCACTGTGTCCTCCTAGTAGTCTAACCTACTAGCTCAAAGCTAGCAAACACACATCCAGCAGAGCTGCTAGTGTGACTGTCCCTTATTTTCACCTGGTGATCCTCCAATGCTATAGGTTTGGAAAACCCAGGCAGAAATACGTGTCTCTGCCTGGGTTTTCGGAAACGCGCTACAAACGTGGCAAAATGCGCAACACGCTTGTGGTGCCATTATTTCCTAATGCCATTCATTTCCTAAAGGCACCCCAAACGTGGGCAGTAGTCCCGAGTTTTGTTGCATGTTTTTGGAGTGACAGAACATGCAAAAAAAAGGGCGACAAAATGCAGGATGCAAATACGCTTGTCTCCGTGCCAAACAAAGGTACTTGAGCTACTTTGTGATGTTTGTCCCTCATAGGGAAACTCATTAAGTGAATGGGCTTCCTAATGCTGTCGAGGACAAAAACACAAGCAGAAGGCGCTTCTAAGTGCAGTAACATCAGGATATTTATTGCCTCAAAACAGATTAAAAACACCTACAGTACTAGAAGCAGAAGATATATAAGCTCATCAAATCACATCTGATTTTGATCTGACAGTGGGCTCTGTCCCAGAGGAGTATCTCGACGTGGGCGGCAGCGCTGAATGGGGGATCCTTGGTCAGCCAGCAAGTGGAGAACCATGTGGAGTAAATCCAGGAAGAGCAGCGGTGCTGTCAGAACCAGCGTGGAACACAGGACCCAAATGTGTCGTCAGAGTGGGTGGAGGGACGCGTTTCAAGACTTGCCCTTTAGCTCCTTCTTCATACTGTGGATAACAAGTGGGAAGACTATATAAAGCAGCAGGGGCATGGCTATAGTTTGAGGGCCTGCACTTAGAAGCGCCCTCTGTTTGTGTTTTTGTCCTTACTAGAGAGTTGCTCCCCTTTTCTTTGAGTGCTGCTGAAGTGCTTTTTCCAGGACTACTTGCCTGTTGCTTGATGGTTAGTCCTCCCAAAGCGCCCTGTAGTTACTAGTCTTTTCCTTATGCTGTCACATGACAAATCCACCAAAAAATGCACCAGAAAAAGCTGCGTTTTGCGCCATACAGGTGTGAATGGGGCCTAATGCCCCGTACACACGACCGGTTTTCCCGTCTGAAAAAGTCTGATGTGAGCTTTTGAACAGGAATTTCGACCGTGTGTATGCTCCATCGGACTTTTCCAACGTTAAAACGGCCGGCAATAGATAGAGAGCATGTTCTCTATTTTCCCATCGGAATTTCTGACGGACCTTTTCCCATCGGGAATCCTGGCCGTGTGTACAGGGCATTAGGGTTTATATACCCTTTAATCTGGACTGAATACCAGCCAATGGCACAAACTTGTTAGCAGCTGCTGGATATTGCTACAACTGATAAGCTTGTGCCAGTCCTTTACCATCTCTATATTATCTGTTATCCTGTCCAGATTCAGTGGCTTCTATCCTTTGGGCACTGATGAAGGCGCAAGGCTTAGCCCCAAAACGCGTTGGCCTTCTATACAGTTTCCACCTGGCCCTTGATTAACCACTTCTCTACCGGGCACAAAAACCCCCTTCCTGCCCAAGCCATTTTTCAGCTTTCAGCGCTGTCACACTTTGAATGACAATTGCGCGGTCGTGCGACGTGGCTCCCAAACGAAATTTGCGTCCTTTTTTTCCCACAAATAGAGCTTTCTTTTGGTGGTATTTGATCACCTCTGCGGTTTTTATTTTTTGCGCTATAAACAAAAGAAGAGCGTCCAGTTTGGAAAAAAAACACTATTTTTTACTTTTTGCTATAATAAATACCCTTTTTTTTTCTTTAAATAAAATTTTCCTCAGTTTAGGCCGATACGTATTCTTCTACATATTTTTTGGTAAAAAAAAAAAATCGCAATAAGCGCGTATTGATTGGTTTGCGCAAAAGTTATAGCGTCTACAAAATAGGGGATAGATTTATAGCATTTTTATTTTTTTATTTTTTTATTAGTAATGGCGGCGATCTGCAATTTTTTATTGTGACTGCGATATTGCGGCGGACACATCGGACACTTTTGACACATTTTTGGGACCATTCACGTTTATACAGCGATCCCTGCTATAAAAATGCATTGATTACTGTATAAATGTGATTGGCAGGGAAGGGGTTAACCACTAGGGGGCGGGAAGGGGTTAAATATGTTCCCTCAATGTGTTCTATCTGTGGGGGGAGGGGACTGACTGGGGGAGGTGACCGATGGTTGTCCCTATGTACAAGGGACACACCATCGGTCCCCTCTCCCTCACAGGACATGGATCTCTGTGTTTACACACACAGATCCACTTTCCTGCTCGTTTCCCGGGCAATCGCGGGTGCCCGGCGGCAATCGCGGCCGCCGGGCACGCGCACCGGGGCCTTGTGAACGCGGCGGGCGCGCGCGCGCGCCTCCTAGCTCGTTTTAAAGAGAGGACGTCATATGACGTCCTCCCAGAACGAGAGTATCCTCCGCCCGCCGTCAATTGACAGTGGGCGGGGGACAAGTGGTTAAAAAATGTATTAAAGGGGTTGTAAAGGTTAGTTTTTTATTTTCTAAATAGGTTCCTTTAAGCTAGTGCATTGTTGGTTCACTTACCTTTTCCTTCAATTTCCCTTCTAAATGTTTTTTTTCTTTGTCTGAATTTCTCACTTCCTGTTTCTCCTCAGTAAACTTCACACCATCATCCGAGTGGTGTTTAGTCAGCCAGAACAGCTTACTGAACAGCTTACTGAGGAGGAACAGGAAGTGAGAAAATCAGACAAAGAAAACAAAGAAAAAAAACATTTAGAAGGGAAATCGAAGGAAAAGGTAAGTGAACCAACAATGCACTAGCTTAAAGGAACCTATTTAGAAAATAAAAAACGAACCTTTACAACCCTTTTAAGGACTATAATGCCACGTACACACGGTCGGAAATTCCGCCAGCAAAAGTCCGATGCAAGCCTTTGGTCAGAAATTCCGACCGTGTGTATGCTCCATCGGACTTTTGCTGTCGGAATTTCCGCCAGCAAAAGATTGAGAGCAGGTTCTCAAATTTTCAGTCGGAAAATGCTCTGTAGCAATTCTGACCCACAAAATTCAGACGCATGCTCGGAAACAATTTGACGCATGCTCGGAAGCATTGAACTTCATTTTCTCGGCTCGTCATAGTGTTGTATGTCACCGCGTTCTTGATGGTCGAAAGTTCAGAGAACTTTAGTGTGACAGCGTGTATGCAAGCCAAACAATCCAAGTTTTTTCCGACGGAAATTCCGCTCACGTGTACGCGGCATAAGACTACAGTGTGGTGCTTCGATCCAACATTCTTCTTTCTAAACTTCACACTGTCCACCGGAAGAAAATCCCAAGAGCTTTATATAGTCAAACAGACCAGATGTTCCACACATGCTTGTGACTCACTCATGCTGATGCACCAATAGATGAAGGGTCACCATACATACTGATTGTGAGATGAACTCAAAAGCAGGTCACAGACTGGATAAATACGATAAATGCTTCCGAAATAGCAGTGTCGTCTAAAGATCTCCTATTTTCTAGTAAGTAAGTATGTGAGATAATTACAAATGGTTCTGTTGCAAATTATGCTAATGCATGGATATGGAGCACATTTTACTTATATATTTAATTATTAAGGTATAAGGCAATTTTTTTTTAGTTTTTGAGTGGAGAGGGATTAGAACCCCTATCAGGTTTTTTTTTTTGCTGTCTGTGTCCCCGTTAGGAAGATTTGCCCTCTCTTTTCATCCTGATGATCATTATCAACAAAAGCGAAAGGAAATCCCAAGTTTTGGATTGTCACCCAAACAGGAATAGAGGGGAAATCTTCCAATGGGGACACTAGTTCTGATGACCATAGGTGTGCGCAACCTATTGCATTAGGGTGTGCACTCCAAAGCCCAAACACACACTACCGATCACTCACGATGTTCATTCAAATAGGGAAGGGGCTGGTAAATGACATATTTACTCACTCCTAAAACATCCCAGCAGCAACAGCTGAAAGGAGAGGAGGGAAGCTGGCAGCGCTGCGGGGGGAAAGATGGGAGCCAGGGCAGTAGGGGGAATCTGTGCTGCACAGAGTGATTAGGGTGTGCCTGGGCACACCTGGCACACCCTGTGCGCGCGCCTATGCTGATGACCCTGGGGATAACCACACTTTGGATAGATTTCCTTGCACTTCCTGTTTTGGTTATAGGACAGGAAGTGAAGGGAAATCTCACCAATGGGATTCAAGCAAAAGGAAAACTTAAGAGTTATGTAGCACCCTCTAGTGCTAAAATAGGTATAGAAAAATTTACAGTAATTGACTCATGATAGTTGGGTTCAGGGTTCAGATTCAGGTCAGGCTGGAAGGCCTCTATCACCTCCCACTGGTTATGGAGGTTACATGAAATTTCTAGAAACTAGTGGGCGGAGGTATAGAGATGAGGATCTGAATATTTATGGGAATCTGGCCAACCCCCAGGCAGGAGGCCTGGCAGGGTGGCTGAACCAGACCATAAATATTGAGGATCCTGGCCAGCAGGGGAGTTGGGAGGAAGATGGAATGCTGTGTATGGCCTCAAAGGGGACCCTGGAAGAAAGAGGGGTCTGCCTCTAGGCTGGAGGCTGGAAGAAGGAAGGAAGCTCAAAGAGGGATCTCCACTGCCCTGCAATTAGGGTTGCGACCTTATCCCTTTAAACCCGAACACATATGAATTACACAGGTTCTGAGGCTAATTTAATGTAGATGAGGCACCAAGTGAGTTTAATTACCACCTTAATCAGTCACAGAACCTGTGTAATTCATATGTGTTCGGTTTTAAAGGGATGAGGTGGCAACTCTACCTGCAGTTCACCGGGGGAAGGACAGCATGTGAGCCTGGAAAGGAACTAGCCCACCGAAAGGCCTGAAAGCAATGCCACCTACAGCTATAAGGCAAGGATAGTGTAAGTGCCTCCAGGGTCTACAAGGGAGAGGGCTGCCAGGTGCCATACCCAACCAGTTCTACCTGGTACAGAGATTCAAGTCTGTTCTGGAATACCTTGCTCTGGGATACCCTTCAAGGCAGCCAGGTGGGCTGGTAATTTCTAGCTGGGGTCTGTAGAGGTTCATTTAAAGGGGACCAAGTGCTCCTTACAGAGACTGTGTTGCTGATCCATTAAAGTGGTTGTAAACTCAAATATATATATATATTTTTAAAAGAATAACCTGCAAGAGAAAGGCATAATGAGCTAGTATGACTAGCATACTAGCTCATTATGCATTACTTACCTTAGATCAAAGCCCCCGAAGCCGTCCTCGTCTCCCCCTCCGGCCGCAGACATTGCTCCGGAAGGTTACTTCCGGGTATCGCTGCTCCGGCGCTGTGATTGGCCAGAGCGGCGATGACGTCACTGCGCATGCGTGCGGGAGCCGCCAAAGCCGGTATTATCCATTGATTAAACCGGTGTTGACAGTGCGGCAGCGCCGTTGTCTATGGCGCGCATGCGCCGTAGACAACGGTGCATTCTTTTTTGGAAAATATCTCCTAAACCGTGTAGGCTTAGGAGATATTGCAAACACCTACAGGTAAGCCTCAATCTAGGCTTATGAAATGAAGATGTAGCGCTGATAGTGAAGAGAGGCCAAAAAATTGGTCGCAAATAAATTAAATGTGGCTAAAAAAATTACAACAATAAAGTGAGTCCACAAAAATGTCCATAAACATATCCGTGATAAAAACAAATAGTATTTGGAACCACACGTGGAGCAATATGGGTCATCGCAAATTCTGAAGGTGAAGAAGGTAGAATACCCTTACCGGAACAGATGGATCTGCAGATTAAGGCAGATCAAACAGGCATTGAAAAGACTCAATGGTAGTTCTCTGCTTGTCTGTAGACTGTAGACTGGATCTTGTGAATCTCAGGCGAAAGCTTCCCGGCAGGTTCCCCAACTTGTAAGCAGACTCAGGACTCGAACACGATCTCCGCAGACGTCCAAAGAGACAGAGAACACCTTGAATCCGGGAAAACAGAATTCTTCCCGGAATAGCAATTGCACATAGGAAGAGAATTGCAACTCGACCAACCGACCATAGGGGAAAAAAATGAAAAAAGTGCTCCGATGGTGCAGGTCAATGCGGGTTTATTTAAAAAACCAACAAAGTAAAAGTGATCACATAGGCATAAAAAACATTAAAAGGGCAGTAAATGGAGTGGTGAGCAAGTCCCACGCATTTCGTACTAGTGTACTTCAACAGTTCCCGTAAGGGTATTCTACCTTCTTCACCTTCAGAATTTGCGATGACCCATATTGCTTCACGTGTGGTTCCAAATACTATTTGTTTTCATCACGGATATGTTCATGGACATTTTTGTGGACTCACTTTATTGTTGTAATTTTTTTAGCCACATTTAATTTATTTGAGACCAATTTATTGGCCTCTCTTCACTATCAGCGCTACATCTTCATTTCATATACATTTAATATTAGTCACATTTTATGTAGCTGCTTTATCCATTATCATTTATTACTATTTTTTGCTTTGTCACTAGCACGATATTTACCTTTTAATTTGATATATTAATCTAGGCTTACCTGTAGGTGCAAGTTGCATAAGTGGGTTTACAACCACTTTAAAGTGTAAGTAAACCCCAATTTCGTTTTCAGCCAAGGAAGCTGCCATCTTTGCTTCTGTTTAATCTACAACTGCCATGATGCTGCACATGTGATCAGTTTAGACACCAGCTATTGGATGGCTTGACAGTTTGGTTGAGAGCACAACCAATGGGAGCATTACATTTCCGACATGTGCTGGAAATGAAACTGTTTTATGGATGTGTTTACTTCCGCTTTAAGAGACAGAAGCCACTCCGGAGGGAGTAGAAAGTCGAGGATCCAGCTTTGTATATTTTTGTACAGAAATAGGAAGTTTTGACCTCAAAGTTTGTTTCAAATCAAGTTGGACATCCCATATACCCCTAGACCCCATTCAAGTTGTTTACCCAAAATAAAGTAACAAAAACAAGCCCATGGGCTGGTTACTAACTTTGGATGTAAGTTGGAAAATGTGTGTTGCCTGCCCGTGCAGACTATAGGGGGACCCAAAAACTCAGTGCTACAGTTATAACCCTCCGTTACTCTATCCAAAATTTAAAAAATCTTGTCTTCAGTTCTACTTTATTAAAGGGAAACAAAACCAAAGTCATTAACACTAGTCATGGGACTTTAAAGGATAACTAAACCCAAAAACAAAAATGCTAAATAATGAAGCTTTGAGTCCTTGGATTTTTTAAGCCAATAACATTTTCAGCAAGTACAGAAAATACCTGTTGACCCTGTCAAAAATGCAGTGTCCTTATCACTTCCTGTGAGCTGCACCCAAGAACACGTATCTTCCGTCCTAGCTATCTTTTGTAAACTACCAATTGCCCTGCCCTCCATGTAATTCCAGGTATGGATATCTTTACATAGTTACCTTGGTCCTCCCAGGGCCAGTGTAACATTACATTACCATACCTATGGAATCCCTCTAGAAACTGGAAATCATTGTAGTAGCCACCATTACTACAGTTATTGCTGCTAGCTTCAGGGTTCTTTGAACCCAAATTGGAGGAACAACACACAGTCCAGAACAGTCCAGAACCGGGTTCAACAATTCTTGTATTATAGGGTTGTGAGTAAACAGCCAACAGAACAACAGTAATTTGCAATCACTAGCACTAGTACAATGGCTAATGCACCTGCCTACAACTCACCTCAGGCACCACACAGAGGATGCTTTGCATTTTCTCAATGAATGCAAAACATTCTCTGATTGGTTGAAGTGGAGGGTGTGAAAACTCTGCCCGCCTCTCCACCTCATCCAATCAGATTATGCTTTGCATTAATTGAGGAAATGCAAAGCTATCTCTAAATGACACCGGTGCCAAGCGGGTGACTTCCTGTGTTCACAATGCAGCAGGCAGCCACTTGGCACCAGATCCAGAAACATGTGGAGATCACTGGAGTAGCAGTGCCAACTACAGCGATTTCCAGCTTCTAGAGGTATCCCACAGGTATGGTACATGCATAGTTACATTGGTTCACAACTGGACCAATGTAACTGTGTAAAAATACCCATAACTGGAATTCTTCCTTTACCCCTTCGACCGCCACAATACGCTTTAAGAGTTCTAAAAGCCGGGAGGCGGAGACGGGCATTTGGGTCATGTGCCTGCTGTGATTGGCTGTCACAAAGGTCACATGATCAAAAAGCTTCCGATCACAAGTATGCATCGGGAGCTTACTGATTATCGTTGGCTACCATGCTGGGAGCAGCGAGGCTGCATATATGAGTGCCGCTGGCGTCAAGAGGTTATAGGATCCAGACATGTAGTCCATATCAGAAGAGCAGCCTAGGGTGTCAACCATGGTCATATGATACAAACAAAACCAAGGATAAATCCAAGGAAAAAAACAAAGCTTTACTCACCGGCCAGCCCGCTGACAACCGAATCAACCTATCTAACAGTATGCGTTAAAACAGGGGTTTAGTCTGCACACATTTGATGATGCAAATGTGTGCAGACTAAACCCCTGTTTTAACGCATACTGTTAGATAGGTTGATTCGGTTGTCAGCGGGCTGGCCAGTGAGTAAAGCTTTGTTTTTTCCTTGGATTTATCCTTGGTTTTGTTTGTATCATATGTAGCCTTCCTATGCTACTCACTGCAAAGGCCAGTTATAGGTGGGGGTGGTGGACACCCTCTTTGGTGTCAACCATGGTCCCCTCCATAGATACAGTGTAGAAGTAATGTAGCCACTCAGGGGCTGGAAGTGTGTTATTTGCAGCATTGCCAGATGAAAATGTTGTGATAACATTTTTTGTTTGAGACATTTACCATAGCTCCCAGCTGTCCCTCATTTGAGACCAAATCCCTCTGTCCCTCGAGCAGCCTCAATTCTTCTTCTTTTTAGTCTAATGTGTACACCTCTATACTATTTTACAAAAGAAGTGTTATCCTGCACTAAGCTTTTTATACAACCTCTATAGTAATGCATTTTTTTTTTCATATAGAGGAAAAATAAAGGTAAAAAAAAGCACTTTGGTGTTTTAGCCAATTATTTTCTGCATATTCGACCTTTGTGGCCCCTGGGCACTGTCCATTTTGTACATACTATGTGCTTTAAGGTGTCCCTTTTCATCGTTTCACAATGTTGGAAGTTATGCATTTACTGATTATTCTTGAGCTATTGGCCAGATGTTGGAGCCAAACCCAAACATTCATGATCTCAGTTTAGATTGTCTATGTGGAAGAGATATCTATTGCAAAGTAAAACAAATGTGAAATACTCTCATCAAATCCACAAGGATATATATTCTTGGGATAGACTGTTCAGCAAAGATGAAAGGTTTTGTTAAGGAATAATAACACACATGGTGAAGTGGTGAAGTGGGCTCCATGGACTCTTTTGTCTTGACGTAAATGTTTTATTGAGATACCCAAAGGCTGGTGACTATACATATATCTTAATGACAGGCCTGTGCAGATGTTTTTACTCTCTCTCTCTATATATATATATATATATATATATATATATATATGTAGCGCCCTGCTCCCAATGACTGGGCGCTATGTCAAATTTAGTGGGTATCTGAGCCAATAGTTGGGCTCAGATTTAAGTGATTATGCTAAATCAGCCTCTGTTCTGGGTATGGCTGTGTTGGGAAGACTTCCCACTGTTTGCCTGTAGTTGGCGTTACCACCTCAGGCCAATGTGGAAGACTGACAGGTCAGAGTGCATTGGGTATCCTTCCTCGGGAACAGTTCAGTGGGCATGGTCTACCCGCTCAGCATGCCGGGGAAGGGTACTTAAGGGGCAGACGCCATTTCTTGGGGTCTTTCTTCTCCTCGCGGCCCTCCTGGCAGTGTGATTTTGGCCTCGGGACAATGATGGTCCGGGGCTGCAACTCTACCAAGTAGGCCCAGTTATGCTGACTGGGGCCTACACTTTGAAGGTGATCCTGTGCTGTCCGTCCTGGGGGAGGAAGCCACTCAATGGAGGAAACCACGGGAGGACCTGTCCTGGTGAAGACCGAGCGGAAGGCTGGTGTCTTGAGGAAGGCCTGGTGATTCTATTGGAGGATGCACCGTAGCCAAAGTTCACCTTGCAATCTGCCAGGTCGGCTTAAAGGCTCTTTGACTGTTTGACTGGAAGTTCGGGTGCTAAGTCCTGTGGCAGATGATCCCGGACTATCCAATTTTGTTCACAACCGGTCTGTGGCAGAGACTGGTCCTGATCGTTGTCCGTACATCATTCCGGCTGCTAGGCCAGGTGAGAGGGGCCTATCCGGGTGAGCAATACCCACTCAAGGAAGAGTGGTGAATGACTCTGTAGTTGAGAAATTTTTCCCCAGTGATCTGTACTGTGTACCTGAACCTGCCCCTTTCTCCTTCATCCTTCTACTATCCTTCATATGTTTTATGCAAAAGAAAATAAAACCTAACAGCATAAGGTTTTACATCCTGTGTGGACATTGGAGTTCTTACACACTTTATTCCCCTAGACAACGAACATTGAGGTAACGTGCAAGGCCCAAATTAAACCAGAAGCTTCTATGGGGGGTGTGCTACATATATATATATATATATATATATATATATATATATATATATGTATATATAAATAATATGGCTTTTTTTTTCTCCGAGAATAGGTGCAGGTACCCCCCCTTTTCGAGTTACCCCTTGTCTCTGTCCCCTACTCTACTCTCTGTGCACAGAACTGAAATCTTAAACAATTTAATATGTTTTCTCAGCAATCTTTTGTGAACTTCAAAGAAATACCCTTCATCTAATGGAGATAAGAAGAGGAAGAGGTGTTTGTAGTCCATATCAAGAAATCAGCCTAGGGTGACAGCGCTACTCTAGAGCAGTGCTCTCCACACTGTGGCCCGATGTGGCACTTTGCTTGCCTTTATCGGGTCCTTAGGGTACCATTCCATCCAATTGACTCCAACAACAGGGCATTGATCTTCTTACTGACACCAATGATGGGGCACTATTCCTTCTACTGACACCAATGATGGGGCACTATTCCTCCTACTGATACCAATGATGGGGCGCTATTCCCCCTACTGACACCAAAGATGGGGCACTATTCCTTCCACGGACATCAACAATGGGGCACTTTTCCTTCCACTGATGCCAACAATGGGGCTCTTGTCCTTCCACTGACACCAGTGATAGGGCTCTATTTCTCCCACTGACACCAATAATGGGGCATTATTCCTCCCACTGATACCAACGATGTGCCACATTCCCTTCCACTGATAACAATGTTGGAGCACTGTTCTTTCCACTGACACCAGTGATGGGGCATTATTGTCCCACTGATACCAACGACCTGGTAATCTCAAACCATGCAGAGCGTATTACTAATGTTCAGATAAAGGAACACCTGGGTAGCAGTGACCATAACATGATTTAATTTGATGTTAGCTGTAAGCAAAAATCACATACGGGAAAGATAAAAACACTTAATTTCAAGAGAGCAAATTTTCCAAGGATGAGCGCTGCTCTCCAGGACTTAGACTGGGAGGGAATATTGGCATCAATGGGCACAGAACAGAAATGGGAATTCTTCAAAAAGACTGTTTGTGAACTCACTGCAAAGTATATTCCCATGGGCAATAAGTTTAAAAGGCTAAAAATAAAACCTATGTGGCTCACTGCCAAAGTTAAAAAAGCTATAAACTATAAGAAAAGAGCTTTTAAAAAATATAAAAATGAGGGAACACTAGTGTCATTTAAATGTTACAAAGAATATAACAGGATATGTAAAAAGGAAATCAAGGATGCAAAAATTCTAAATGAACGACAGATTGCAAAAGATAGTAGGACAAACCCCAAAAAATTCTTCAAATATATTAATAGTAAAAAGGTCAAGTCTGAGCATGTAGGCCCTTTACAAAATAATCTAGAGTGGGTGACTGGGGACAAAGAGAAGGCTAATTTATTAAATACTTTCTTCAGTTCTGTGTATACAAAGGAGCATGGGGGAGCTCATGTCCAAAATGGGGGTGGTAGGGACACAGCCCCAAATCCACAATGGCTCAAAAGTAATATGGTCCAGAAATATTTAGATGGAATAAAGGTGGATAAAGCACCTGGACCAGATGGCATACACCCATGGATCCTAAAAGAATTGAGCTCTGTAATTTCAAAGCCATTGTATCTAACTTTTAGGGACTCATTAATGACGGGAATAGTACCACTGGATTGGCGCAGGGCCAATGTGGTGCCTATATTTAAAAAGGGAATTAAGTCTTTACCAAGTAACTATAGACCTGTTAGTTTAACTTCTATAGTTGGGAAGATACTGGAGAGATTAATAAAAGACCACATAGATGAGTTCTTGCTGGAAAAAAACTATTTAAGCAACAGACAGCATGGATTCATGAAAGACAGAAGTTGTCAGACAAACCTGATTTCTTTTTATGAAGAGGTAAGTAAGACCTTGGACAGAGGGGTGGTTGTGGACGTGGTATACTTGGATTTTGCAAAAGCGTTCGATACAGTTCCCCACACACGGCTAATGTGTAAGGTAAAGTCTACAGGATTGGAAATATCATTTTGTAAATGGATAGAAAACTGGCTAAAAGACAGAATTCAGAGAGTAGTGGTTAATGATTCTTACTCTGAATGGTCTAAGGTTATCAGTGGTGTACCCCAAGGTTCAGTGCTGGGACCCTTACTTTTAATATGTTTATAAATGATATTGGGTCTGAGATCAAAAGTAACATTTCTGTCTTTGCAGATGACACTAAGCTATGCAGTGGAATAACGTCCTTACAGGATGTCGCCAATTTACAAGCCAACCTCAATGCTCTGTCTAATTGGGCGACTATGTGGCAGATGAGGTTTAATGTTGATAAATGTAAAGTTATGCACTTGGGGGCTAAGAATATGAATGCATCATACATACTAGGGGGAGTAAAACTGGGGGGATCCGTAGTGGAGAAGGATCTGGGGGTTTTGGTAGATCATAAGCTCAATAATGGCATGCAATGCCAAGCTGCGGTTTCCAAAGCGAGCAAAGTCCTTTCTTGTATTAAGAGAGGTATGGACTCCAGAGAGAGAGATATCATTTTGCCCCTGTACAAATCATTAGTAAGACCTCATCTGGAATATGCAGTTCAGTTTTGGGCCCCAGTTCTCAAAAAGGATATTGGGGAACTGGAGAAAGTGCAGAGAAGGGCAACCAAACTGATAAGAGGCATGGAGGAGCTCAGCTATGAGGAAAGATTAGAGGAACTGAATTTATTCACTCTTGAGAAGAGGAGATTAAGGGGGGATATGATCAACATTAGTGATGAGCCGAACACCCCCGGGTTCGGTTCGCACCAGAACCCGCGAACGGACCGAAAGTTCGAACGAACATTAGAACCCTATTAAATACAATGGATGCGAACGTTCGAATTCTAAAGTGCTAATTATAACAACTATTATGCATGTTATTGTCATAAATAGGGTTTGGGAACCCGGGTTGTGCACCAGGGGACATGTATCAATGCAAAAAGAAGTTTTAAAAACGGTCGTTTTTCGGGAGCAGTCATTTTAATGATGCATAAAGTGAAAAAAAAAAAGTCAAATATTCCTTTAAATATCGTACCTGGGGGGTGTCTAAAGTATGCCTGTGAAGTGCCACGTGTTTCCCGTGTTTAGAACTGTCCCTGCAGAAAATGACACTTCTAAAGGAAAAAAAAGCCATTTAAAACTGCTTGCGGCTTTAATGTAATGTCTGGTCCCGGTAATATGGATGAAATTCTTTAAGAAAAATGGCATAGCTACCCCATGCCCCCCCCCCTACCCCAGCCCATTACCAGCCCCTTTGGGTTTTGTATGGATATTAAGGGGAACCCCGCACATAAAATAAAAAAGGCCCTATATACTCTGAACAGCCGTATACAGGCGGTGCATACAAGACAGGGACTGTAGGTTTGTTCTTATGTAGAATCTGTTTGTAATTTTGAACAGGTACATTGTTGAAGTGTAGCTCCAGCCCAAAAATCTATTTTTAAACTTTTTGGGAAACATAGGTAAGGGTTATCACCCCTGTAACATTTGTTTTGCTGTCTGTGCCCCTGTTCAGAACATTTCACCTCACTTTCCGTCCCAATGACAACTGTTTTTGAAATGTGGTGTTTTTCTTGAAACAAGGATTGCTGATAAAGCATCAGTACAGATGAGACCCCTTTCTCCCATATTTATTCTTACAGGAGAGAATTTTCCTTTCTAGGGGTAGATTTCCTCTCACTTCCTGTTGTCTTCTTTCGTTTGCAAGTAGGAGTCGTTTGTAAGTTGGATGTTTGAAAGTAGGGACCTGCCGTATATACTCTGCAGAAATAGGCCCCTTAGTTGTTGGTGTTGGCACAACACTGTAAGCACTCAGTTACTCTTGGTTGGTGCTGGAACGCCCTGCTGTCAACTATTATATCAGGAATTTTAATTACATATAATTGTTGAACAGTGGTAGTAAAAATTGGGCCTTTGATGGTGGTGCTGGTGCCACAACACTGTAAGCCCTGACAGTTACTCTTGGTGGGTGCAGCAATGGGCCCTGCTGTGAATTATTAGATCAAGAATTGTAATTACATGCCCCTTTTGAACAGGGGCTGAAAAATTGGGCCTTTCGTGGTGGTGGTGGTGGTGGCGTTGCCACAAGACTGTAAGCCCTCAGAGTTACTCTTGGTGGGTGCAGCAATGGACCCTGCTGTGAATTATTAGATCAAGAATTGTAATTGCATGCCCCTGTTGAACAGGGGCTGAAAAATTGGGCCTTAGGCACTGGTGGCACAACACTACAACCCCTCACAGATACTGTACTTGGAGCACAGCAATGAGCCCTGTTGCAAAGTATTGCTTCAAAAATTGTAATGACACGCCCCTGTTAAACAGGGGCTGAAAAATTGGGCCTTAGGCACTGGTGCCACAACACTCCAACCCCTCACAGATACTGTACTTGGAGCACAGCAATGAGCCCTATGGCAAATTATTGCTAAAAAAATTGTAATTACACGCCCCTGTAAAACAGGGGCTGAAAAATTGGGCCTTAGCCACTGGTGGCGGCACCCATAAACAAAAATGATCTTCCAAGCTATCATCATCAATCGTATCATTGAGGACTCGGAGGAGGAGGATAGCCAGTCAATATAACAGCACAGGCACTCAGCATCAGCATCAGTCTTGAAGGGATGTGACATGTTAAAATCAATTAGTCTGTTATATCAGCATCAGGTGTGTGGTAGCTGGTGGTGATCCAAGACTGGTTCATCTTGATGAAAGTCAGTCGATCAACCGAGTCGGTGGACAGGCGCACCCTGTGATCCGTGACAAATCCTCCAGCAGCACTGAATGTGCGTTCCGAAAGAACGCTGGATGCAGGACAGGCCAGTAGCTCAATTGCATACTGTGCAAGCTCTGGCCAGTGATCCATCCTCAAGACCCAGTAAGCCAGAGGATTTTCGGTGGGGAAGGTGTCCAAGTCTGACCTTGCCCCTAGATATTCCTGCACCATGTTTATCAGACGCTGGCGATGGTTGCTGGAACCGATCATACTTTGGGGCTGCGGACTAAAGAATTGTCTGAACGCATCGGTCAGACGGCCACCTTCCCCACCGCTCCTTCTTTGACTGGCCGAAGCCTCAGCAACTCGTTGTCCAGGACCAGGAGTTTGTAACCTCCCAGTCTCTGGGAACGCGTTGCACAGACCTTTCTGCAAGGCCTCCCGGAGTTGTCTCATCCTCTGCTCCCTCTGCGACGGTAACATAAGGTCCGCAACCTTACCCTTGTACCGTGGATCAAGGAGAGTGGCCAGCCAGTAATGGTCCCTCTCCTTGATCCGAAGAATACGAGGATCCTTCCGCAGACTTTGCAGGATCAGGGAGGCCATGCAGCGTAGGTTTGCTGAGGCATTCGCTCCGGAGTCCTCTGGGTCACTAAGGACGACATGATCCGCAGCCACCTCCTCCCAGCCACGTACAAGTCCACTGGTTTCTTGGGACTGTAAATCATCCCTAAAAGACTGCTGCTGATGATGCTGAGTGCCAGCCTCCACCTCCATGCTGACACAATCCTCCTCCTCCTCCTCCTCCTCCTCCTCCTCCTCCTCTTCCTGTGCGATGGGTGGGACAGAAGGAACACTGTCTGGGTAAAGGGGGCCTTGAGAGGCAAGGAAGTCCTCCTCTTCCTGCCTCTGTTCTGCCTCAAGTGCCCTGTCCATTATTCCACGCAGCGTGTGCTCCAACAGGTGGACAAGAGGTACAGTGTCACTGATGCATGCACTGTCACTGCTCACCATCCTCGTGGCCTCCTCAAATGGTGCCAGGACAGTGCATGCATCCCTGATCATGCCCCACTGGCGTGGAGAAAAAAAAACAAGCTCCCCTGACCCTGTCCTGGTGCCGTAGTCGCACAGGTACTCATTGATGGCCCTCTGCTGCGTGTGCAGCCGCTGCAGCATGGCCAACGTTGAGTTCCACCTGGTGGGCATGTCACATATAAGGCGGTTCTTGGGCAGGTTCAACTCCTTTTGCAGCTCAGCCAGGCGAGCACTGGCATTATAAGATCTGCGGAAATGCACACAGACTTTCCTGGCCTGCCTCAGGACATCCTGTAAGCCCGGGTACCTGCCCAAGAACCGCTGCACCACCAGGTTAAGGACGTGAGCCACACAGGGCACATGGGTCAGTTGTCCCTGTCGGAGGGCGGAGAGGAGGTTGGTGCCATTGTCGCAAACCACCATTCCTGGCTTAAGCTGGCGTGGCGTCAACCACCTCTCGGCCTGGCCCTGCAGAGCAGACAGGACCTCTGCCCCAGTGTGGCTTCTGTCCCCCAAACACACCAGCGCAAGCACGGCATGGCATCTTTTTGCCTGCGTACTTGCGTAGCCCCGTGAACGGCTACGGAGCACCGCTGGTTCATAGGACAAACCACAGGAAGAGGCCATGGAGGAAGAAGAAGAGGAGGGGGTGGAGGAGAGAGGTGTGTCACAACCAGTAGTAGCATTTTGGAGGCGTGGCGGTGGGACAACCTCCAACACTACTGCACCTTGTCCTGCATCCTTCCCAGCTGCCAAAAGAGTGACCCAATGGGCCGTGAAAGAAAGGTAACGTCCCTGTCCATGCCTGCTGGACCATGAGTCAGCGGTAATATGCACCTTACCGCTGACCGCCCTGTCCAGCGAGGCCAAGACATTGCCTTCCACATGCCGGTAGAGAGCCGGAATAGCCTTCCGTGAGAAAAAGTGGCGTTTGGGAACCTGCCACTGAGGAACCGCACATTGCACAAACTCACGGAAGGGGGCCGAGTCTACCAACTGAAAAGGCAGCAGTTGAAGCGCTAGCAATTTAGCCAAGCTAGCATTCAACCGCTGGGCATGTGGATGGCTGGGAGTGAACTTCTTTTGACGGTCCAGCAGCTGGGGCAGGGAAATTTGCCTGCTAGAATCGGACGTCGGTGTACTGCTAGCAGAGTGGCCGCAAGTACTTGGCTGTGACACACCTAATTCTACACCTTCATTCCTCTCAGTGCATGTTTCAGAGAGGACTGAAGTTATAGTGGGGTTGGAAATCCCAGCTGATGCGGTGCAAGGAGAGGTCCGCTTTGTTCTTTGGTGTGGGTCTTTGAGGTAGGCTTGCCAACGAGCTGCATGGCAGGTCAACATATGTCTGGTCAGGCATGTGGTACCCAAGCGGCTGATGTTTTGGCCACGCGATATACGCTTGAGACATATGTTGCAAACAGCAGCTGTGCGATCTGATGCACTAGCCTCAAAAAAGGCCCACACCAAAGAACTTTTTGAATGACGGGCAGAGGCAGCGCCCTGCACAGGCGGAGCTCTGCGGTGTGATTCCGTCGGTGTACTGCCCTTACGCTGGCCACCAAAGGGCATCCTGCCTCGTTGGAGATGTGCCTCCTCCTCATCCTCCTCCTCCTCCTCTCTCCTATTAGGCACCCACGTGGAGTCAGTGACCTCATCATCACCTCCCTCCTCATCACTGGAGGCAATCTGGCAGTATGCTGCAGCTGCTGGAACATGACTGCCAGATTGGTGTCCTTCTTGAGCATCCCCTCTGTCTGCTCTCACGCTACTGCCTTCCTCTAGCTGGGTTTCATCATCAGACCCTTCGAAACGCTGGGCATCCTCCTGGAGCATGTACCCAACACTGTGCTGAAACAGTTCGGGGGACTCCTCAGGAGGAGGACATGGTGGGTCTAGGGAAGGAGTGACTGATGATGAGTCTGACATTGATACCAGGGAAGAGGACGCTTTGGCAGCTGCTTTTCCAGTACCCTGAGCCTGGGTGAGAGAGGATGAGGAGGAGGAGGAGGGCTTTGTCATCCACTCTACCAAGTCTTCGGCATGATGTGGCTCAACATGTCCAGCTGCCGAAAAGAAGGACAAGCGTGTCCCATGGCCATGTGCTGATGACAATGCACCGCGTCCACGACCAGCACTGTTGCCCCCAGACACAGAGCCTGCTTGCCCTCTTTTATTGCCTCCTGACTGTCTGCCTCTCCTTGTTTGCCTTCCAGACATTCTAATAGATGGCCTGTAGGGAGATGGGAAAAAAGCAATAAGGGCTACCTTCAGATGTCCTTCTCTGTCCCTTGAAACAAGGACTTTGACAGTGAAAGAAACTGACACACTCTCCCTACCTACAGTTTTCTGTCCCTAGAAAAAATGTTTTTTTTAAGCACAATTTAGCACAAGGAGAATTACCTCACTGTCCTTCCAGGTCCCTGGAAACAAGGACTTTGACAGTGAAAGAAACTGACACACTCTCCCTACCTACAGTTTTCTGTCCCTAGAAAAAATGTTTTTTTTAAGCACAATTTAGCACAAGGAGAATTACCTCACTGTCCTTCCAGGTCCCTGGAAACAAGGACTTTGACAGTGAAAGAAACTGACACACTCTCCCTACCTACAGTTTTCTGTCCCTAGAAAAAATGTTTTTTTTAAGCACAATTTAGCACAAGGAGAATTACCTCACTGTCCTTCCAGGTCCCTGGAAACAAGGACTTTTACAGTGAAAGAAACTGACACACTCTCCCTACCTACAGTTTTCTGTCCCTAGAAAAAATGTTTTTTTTAAGCACAATTTAGCACAAGGAGAATTACCTCACTGTCCTTCCAGGTCCCTGGAAACAAGGACTTTGACAGTGAAAGAAACTGACACACTCTCCCTACCTACAGTTTTCTGTCCCTAGAAAAAATGTTTTTTTTAAGCACAATTTAGCACAAGGAGAATTACCTCACTGTCCTTCCAGGTCCCTGGAAACAAGGACTTTGACAGTGAAAGAAACTGACACACTCTCCCTACCTACAGTTTTCTGTCCCTAGAAAAAATGTTTTTTTTAAGCACAATTTAGCACAAGGAGAATTACCTCACTGTCCTTCCAGGTCCCTGGAAACAAGGACTTTGACAGTGAAAGAAACTGACACACTCTCCCTACCTACAGTTTTCTGTCCCTAGAAAAAATGTTTTTTTTAAGCACAATTTAGCACAAGGAGAATTACCTCACTGTCCTTCCAGGTCCCTGGAAACAAGGACTTTGACAGTGAAAGAAACTGACACACTCTCCCTACCTACAGTTTTCTGTCCCTAGAAAAAATGTTTTTTTTAAGCACAATTTAGCACAAGGAGAATTACCTCACTGTCCTTCCAGGTCCCTGGAAACAAGGACTTTGACAGTGAAAGAAACTGACACACTCTCCCTACCTACAGTTTTCTGTCCCTAGAAAAAATGTTTTTTTTAAGCACAATTTAGCACAAGGAGAATTACCTCACTGTCCTTCCAGGTCCCTGGAAACAAGGACTTTGACAGTGAAAGAAACTGACACACTCTCCCTACCTACAGTTTTCTGTCCCTAGAAAAAATGTTTTTTTTAAGCACAATTTAGCACAAGGAGAATTACCTCACTGTCCTTCCAGGTCCCTGGAAACAAGGACTTTGACAGTGAAAGAAACTGACACACTCTCCCTACCTACAGTTTTCTGTCCCTAGAAAAAATGTTTTTTTTAAGCACAATTTAGCACAAGGAGAATTACCTCACTGTCCTTCCAGGTCCCTGGAAACAAGGACTTTGACAGTGAAAGAAACTGACACACTCTCCCTACCTACAGTTTTCTGTCCCTAGAAAAAATGTTTTTTTTAAGCACAATTTAGCACAAGGAGAATTACCTCACTGTCCTTCCAGGTCCCTGGAAACAAGGACTTTGACAGTGAAAGAAACTGACACACTCTCCCTACCTACAGTTTTCTGTCCCTAGAAAAAATGTTTTTTTTAAGCACAATATAGCACAAGGAGAATTCACTCACTGTCCTTCCAGGTCCCTGGAAACAAGGACTTTGACAGTGAAAGAAACTGACACACTCTCCCTACCTACAGTTTTCTGTCCCTAGAAAAAATGTTTTTTTTAAGCACAATTTAGCACAAGGAGAATTACCTCACTGTCCTTCCAGGTCCCTGGAAACAAGGACTTTGACAGTGAAAGAAACTGACACACTCTCCCTACCTACAGTTTTCTGTCCCTAGAAAAAATGTTTTTTTTAAGCACAATTTAGCACAAGGAGAATTACCTCACTGTCCTTCCAGGTCCCTGGAAACAAGGACTTTGACAGTGAAAGAAACTGACACACTCTCCCTACCTACAGTTTTCTGTCCCTAGAAAAAATGTTTTTTTTAAGCACAATTTAGCACAAGGAGAATTCACTCACTGTCCTTCCAGGTCCCTGGAAACAAGGACTTTGACAGTGAAAGAAACTGACACACTCTCCCTACCTACAGTTTTCTGTCCCTAGAAAAAATGTTTTTTTTAAGCACAATTTAGCACAAGGAGAATTACCTCACTGTCCTTCCAGGTCCCTGGAAACAAGGACTTTGACAGTGAAAGAAACTGACACACTCTCCCTACCTACAGTTTTCTGTCCCTAGAAAAAATGTTTTTTTTAAGCACAATTTAGCACAAGGAGAATTACCTCACTGTCCTTCCAGGTCCCTGGAAACAAGGACTTTGACAGTGAAAGAAACTGACACACTCTCCCTACCTACAGTTTTCTGTCCCTAGAAAAAATGTTTTTTTTAAGCACAATTTAGCACAAGGAGAATTCACTCACTGTCCTTCCAGGTCCCTGGAAACAAGGACTTTGACAGTGAAAGAAACTGACACACTCTCCCTTCCTACAGTTTTCTGTCCCTAGAAAAAATGTTTTTTTTAAGCACAATTTAGCACAAGGAGAATTACCTCACTGTCCTTCCAGGTCCCTGGAAACAAGGACTTTGACAGTGAAAGAAACTGACACACTCTCCCTACCTACAGTTTTCTGTCCCTAGAAAAAATGTTTTTTTTAAGCACAATATAGCACAAGGAGAATTCACTCACTGTCCTTCCAGGTCCCTGGAAACAAGGACTTTGACAGTGAAAGAAACTGACACACTCTCCCTACCTACAGTTTTCTGTCCCTAGAAAAAATGTTTTTTTTAAGCACAATTTAGCACAAGGAGAATTACCTCACTGTCCTTCCAGGTCCCTGGAAACAAGGACTTTGACAGTGAAAGAAACTGACACACTCTCCCTACCTACAGTTTTCTGTCCCTAGAAAAAATGTTTTTTTTAAGCACAATTTAGCACAAGGAGAATTACCTCACTGTCCTTCCAGGTCCCTGGAAACAAGGACTTTGACAGTGAAAGAAACTGACACACTCTCCCTACCTACAGTTTTCTGTCCCTAGAAAAAATGTTTTTTTTAAGCACAATTTAGCACAAGGAGAATTACCTCACTGTCCTTCCAGGTCCCTGGAAACAAGGACTTTGACAGTGAAAGAAACTGACACACTCTCCCTACCTACAGTTTTCTGTCCCTAGAAAAAATGTTTTTTTTAAGCACAATTTAGCACAAGGAGAATTACCTCACTGTCCTTCCAGGTCCCTGGAAACAAGGACTTTGACAGTGAAAGAAACTGACACACTCTCCCTACCTACAGTTTTCTGTCCCTAGAAAAAATGTTTTTTTTAAGCACAATTTAGCACAAGGAGAATTACCTCACTGTCCTTCCAGGTCCCTGGAAACAAGGACTTTGACAGTGAAAGAAACTGACACACTCTCCCTACCTACAGTTTTCTGTCCCTAGAAAAAATGTTTTTTTTAAGCACAATATAGCACAAGGAGAATTCACTCACTGTCCTTCCAGGTCCCTGGAAACAAGGACTTTGACAGTGAAAGAAACTGACACACTCTCCCTACCTACAGTTTTCTGTCCCTAGAAAAAATGTTTTTTTTAAGCACAATTTAGCACAAGGAGAATTCACTCACTGTCCTTCCAGGTCCCTGGAAACAAGGACTTTGACAGTGAAAGAAACTGACACACTCTCCCTACCTACAGTTTTCTGTCCCTAGAAAAAATGTTTTTTTTAAGCACAATTTAGCACAAGGAGAATTACCTCACTGTCCTTCCAGGTCCCTGGAAACAAGGACTTTGACAGTGAAAGAAACTGACACACTCTCCCTACCTACAGTTTTCTGTCCCTAGAAAAAATGTTTTTTTTAAGCACAATTTAGCACAAGGAGAATTACCTCACTGTCCTTCCAGGTCCCTGGAAACAAGGACTTTGACAGTGAAAGAAACTGACACACTCTCCCTACCTACAGTTTTCTGTCCCTAGAAAAAATGTTTTTTTTAAGCACAATATAGCACAAGGAGAATTCACTCACTGTCCTTCCAGGTCCCTGGAAACAAGGACTTTGACACCTACAGTTTTCTGTCCCTAGAAAAAATGTTTTTTTTAAGCACAATTTAGCACAAGGAGAATTACCTCACTGTCCTTCCAGGTCCCTGGAAACAAGGACTTTGACAGTGAAAGAAACTGACACACTCTCCCTACCTACAGTTTTCTGTCCCTAGAAAAAATGTTTTTTTTAAGCACAATTTAGCACAAGGAGAATTACCTCACTGTCCTTCCAGGTCCCTGGAAACAAGGACTTTGACAGTGAAAGAAACTGACACACTCTCCCTACCTACAGTTTTCTGTCCCTAGAAAAAATGTTTTTTTAAGCACAATTTAGCACAAGGAGAATTACCTCACTGTCCTTCCAGGTCCCTGGAAACAAGGACTTTGACAGTGAAAGAAACTGACACACTCTCCCTACCTACAGTTTTCTGTCCCTAGAAAAAATGTTTTTTTTAAGCACAATTTAGCACAAGGAGAATTACCTCACTGTCCTTCCAGGTCCCTGGAAACAAGGACTTTGACAGTGAAAGAAACTGACACACTCTCCCTACCTACAGTTTTCTGTCCCTAGAAAAAATGTTTTTTTTAAGCACAATATAGCACAAGGAGAATTCACTCACTGTCCTTCCAGGTCCCTGGAAACAAGGACTTTGACAGTGAAAGAAACTGACACACTCTCCCTACCTACAGTTTTCTGTCCCTAGAAAAAATGTTTTTTTTAAGCACAATTTAGCACAAGGAGAATTACCTCACTGTCCTTCCAGGTCCCTGGAAACAAGGACTTTGACAGTGAAAGAAACTGACACACTCTCCCTACCTACAGTTTTCTGTCCCTAGAAAAAATGTTTTTTTTAAGCACAATTTAGCACAAGGAGAATTACCTCACTGTCCTTCCAGGTCCCTGGAAACAAGGACTTTGACAGTGAAAGAAACTGACACACTCTCCCTACCTACAGTTTTCTGTCCCTAGAAAAAATGTTTTTTTTAAGCACAATTTAGCACAAGGAGAATTCACTCACTGTCCTTCCAGGTCCCTGGAAACAAGGACTTTGACACCTACAGTTTTCTGTCCCTAGAAAAAATGTTTTTTTTAAGCACAATTTAGCACAAGGAGAATTACCTCACTGTCCTTCCAGGTCCCTGGAAACAAGGACTTTGACAGTGAAAGAAACTGACACACTCTCCCTACCTACAGTTTTCTGTCCCTAGAAAAAATGTTTTTTTTAAGCACAATTTAGCACAAGGAGAATTACCTCACTGTCCTTCCAGGTCCCTGGAAACAAGGACTTTGACAGTGAAAGAAACTGACACACTCTCCCTACCTACAGTTTTCTGTCCCTAGAAAAAATGTTTTTTTAAGCACAATTTAGCACAAGGAGAATTACCTCACTGTCCTTCCAGGTCCCTGGAAACAAGGACTTTGACAGTGAAAGAAACTGACACACTCTCCCTACCTACAGTTTTCTGTCCCTAGAAAAAATGTTTTTTTTAAGCACAATTTAGCACAAGGAGAATTACCTCACTGTCCTTCCAGGTCCCTGGAAACAAGGACTTTGACAGTGAAAGAAACTGACACACTCTCCCTACCTACAGTTTTCTGTCCCTAGAAAAAATGTTTTTTTTAAGCACAATATAGCACAAGGAGAATTCACTCACTGTCCTTCCAGGTCCCTGGAAACAAGGACTTTGACAGTGAAAGAAACTGACACACTCTCCCTACCTACAGTTTTCTGTCCCTAGAAAAAATGTTTTTTTTAAGCACAATTTAGCACAAGGAGAATTACCTCACTGTCCTTCCAGGTCCCTGGAAACAAGGACTTTGACAGTGAAAGAAACTGACACACTCTCCCTACCTACAGTTTTCTGTCCCTAGAAAAAATGTTTTTTTTAAGCACAATTTAGCACAAGGAGAATTACCTCACTGTCCTTCCAGGTCCCTGGAAACAAGGACTTTGACAGTGAAAGAAACTGACACACTCTCCCTACCTACAGTTTTCTGTCCCTAGAAAAAATGTTTTTTTTAAGCACAATTTAGCACAAGGAGAATTCACTCACTGTCCTTCCAGGTCCCTGGAAACAAGGACTTTGACAGTGAAAGAAACTGACACACTCTCCCTACCTACAGTTTTCTGTCCCTAGAAAAAATGTTTTTTTTAAGCACAATTTAGCACAAGGAGAATTACCTCACTGTCCTTCCAGGTCCCTGGAAACAAGGACTTTGACAGTGAAAGAAACTGACACACTCTCCCTACCTACAGTTTTCTGTCCCTAGAAAAAATGTTTTTTTTAAGCACAATTTAGCACAAGGAGAATTACCTCACTGTCCTTCCAGGTCCCTGGAAACAAGGACTTTGACAGTGAAAGAAACTGACACACTCTCCCTACCTACAGTTTTCTGTCCCTAGAAACATTTTTTTTTTTAAGCACAATTTAGCACAAGGAGAATTACCTCACTGTCCTTCCAGGTCCCTGGAAACAAGGACTTTGACAGTGAAAGAAACTGACACACTCTCCCTACCTACAGTTTTCTGTCCCTAGAAAAAATGTTTTTTTTAAGCACAATTTAGCACAAGGAGAATTACCTCACTGTCCTTCCAGGTCCCTGGAAACAAGGACTTTGACAGTGAAAGAAACTGACACACTCTCCCTACCTACAGTTTTCTGTCCCTAGAAAAAATGTTTTTTTTAAGCACAATATAGCACAAGGAGAATTCACTCACTGTCCTTCCAGGTCCCTGGAAACAAGGACTTTGACAGTGAAAGAAACTGACACACTCTCCCTACCTACAGTTTTCTGTCCCTAGAAAAAAATTTTTTTTAAGCACAATTTAGCACAAGGAGAATTACCTCACTGTCCTTCCAGGTCCCTGGAAACAAGGACTTTGACAGTGAAAGAAACTGACACACTCTCCCTACCTACAGTTTTCTGTCCCTAGAAAAAATGTTTTTTTTAAGCACAATTTAGCACAAGGAGAATTACCTCACTGTCCTTCCAGGTCCCTGGAAACAAGGACTTTGACAGTGAAAGAAACTGACACACTCTCCCTACCTACAGTTTTCTGTCCCTAGAAAAAATGTTTTTTTTAAGCACAATTTAGCACAAGGAGAATTACCTCACTGTCCTTCCAGGTCCCTGGAAACAAGGACTTTGACAGTGAAAGAAACTGACACACTCTCCCTACCTACAGTTTTCTGTCCCTAGAAAAAATGTTTTTTTTAAGCACAATATAGCACAAGGAGAATTCACTCACTGTCCTTCCAGGTCCCTGGAAACAAGGACTTTGACAGTGAAAGAAACTGACACACTCTCCCTACCTACAGTTTTCTGTCCCTAGAAAAAATGTTTTTTTTAAGCACAATTTAGCACAAGGAGAATTACCTCACTGTCCTTCCAGGTCCCTGGAAACAAGGACTTTCACAGTGAAAGAAACTGACACTCTCCCTACCTACAGTTTTCTGTCCCTAGAAAAAATGTTTTTTTTAAGCACAATTTAGCACAAGGAGAATTACCTCACTGTCCTTCCAGGTCCCTGGAAACAAGGACTTTGACAGTGAAAGAAACTGACACACTCTCCCTACCTACAGTTTTCTGTCCCTAGAAAAAATGTTTTTTTTAAGCACAATTTAGCACAAGGAGAATTACCTCACTGTCCTTCCAGGTCCCTGGAAACAAGGACTTTGACAGTGAAAGAAACTGACACACTCTCCCTACCTACAGTTTTCTGTCCCTAGAAAAAATGTTTTTTTTAAGCACAATTTAGCACAAGGAGAATTACCTCACTGTCCTTCCAGGTCCCTGGAAACAAGGACTTTGACAGTGAAAGAAACTGACACACTCTCCCTACCTACAGTTTTCTGTCCCTAGAAAAAATGTTTTTTTTAAGCACAATTTAGCACAAGGAGAATTCACTCACTGTCCTTCCAGGTCCCTGGAAACAAGGACTTTGACAGTGAAAGAAACTGACACCCTCTCCCTACCTACAGTTTTCTGTCCCTAGAAAAAATGTTTTTTTTAAGCACAATTTAGCACAAGGAGAATTACCTCACTGTCCTTCCAGGTCCCTGGAAACAAGGACTTTGACAGTGAAAGAAACTGACACACTCTCCCTACCTACAGTTTTCTGTCCCTAGAAAAAATGTTTTTTTTTAGCACAATTTAGCACAAGGAGAATTACCTCACTGTCCTTCCAGGTCCCTGGAAACAAGGACTTTGACAGTGAAAGAAACTGACACACTCTCCCTACCTACAGTTTTCTGTCCCTAGAAAAAATGTTTTTTTTTAAGCACAATTTAGCACAAGGAGAATTCACTCACTGTCCTTCCAGGTCCCTGGAAACAAGGACTTTGACAGTGAAAGAAACTGACACACTCTCCCTACCTACAGTTTTCTGTCCCTAGAAAAAATGTTTTTTTTAAGCACAATTTAGCACAAGGAGAATTACCTCACTGTCCTTCCAGGTCCCTGGAAACAAGGACTTTGACAGTGAAAGAAACTGACACACTCTCCCTACCTACAGTTTTCTGTCCCTAGAAAAAATGTTTTTTTTAAGCACAATTTAGCACAAGGAGAATTACCTCACTGTCCTTCCAGGTCCCTGGAAACAAGGACTTTGACAGTGAAAGAAACTGACACACTCTCCCTACCTACAGTTTTCTGTCCCTAGAAAAAATGTTTTTTTTAAGCACAATTTAGCACAAGGAGAATTACCTCACTGTCCTTCCAGGTCCCTGGAAACAAGGACTTTGACAGTGAAAGAAACTGACACACTCTCCCTACCTACAGTTTTCTGTCCCTAGAAAAAATGTTTTTTTTAAGCACAATTTAGCACAAGGAGAATTACCTCACTGTCCTTCCAGGTCCCTGGAAACAAGGACTTTGACAGTGAAAGAAACTGACACACTCTCCCTACCTACAGTTTTCTGTCCCTAGAAAAAATGTTTTTTTTAAGCACAATATAGCACAAGGAGAATTCACTCACTGTCCTTCCAGGTCCCTGGAAACAAGGACTTTGACAGTGAAAGAAACTGACACACTCTCCCTACCTACAGTTTTCTGTCCCTAGAAAAAATGTTTTTTTTAAGCACAATTTAGCACAAGGAGAATTACCTCACTGTCCTTCCAGGTCCCTGGAAACAAGGACTTTGACAGTGAAAGAAACTGACACACTCTCCCTACCTACAGTTTTCTGTCCCTAGAAAAAATGTTTTTTTTAAGCACAATTTAGCACAAGGAGAATTACCTCACTGTCCTTCCAGGTCCCTGGAAACAAGGACTTTGACAGTGAAAGAAACTGACACACTCTCCCTATCTACAGTTTTCTGTCCCTAGAAAAAATGTTTTTTTTAAGCACAATTTAGCACAAGGAGAATTACCTCACTGTCCTTCCAGGTCCCTGGAAACAAGGACTTTGACAGTGAAAGAAACTGACACACTCTCCCTACCTACAGTTTTCTGTCCCTAGAAAAAATGTTTTTTTTAAGCACAATTTAGCACAAGGAGAATTACCTCACTGTCCTTCCAGGTCCCTGGAAACAAGGACTTTGACAGTGAAAGAAACTGACACACTCTCCCTACCTACAGTTTTCTGTCCCTAGAAAAAATGTTTTTTTAAGCACAATTTAGCACAAGGAGAATTACCTCACTGTCCTTCCAGGTCCCTGGAAACAAGGACTTTGACAGTGAAAGAAACTGACACACTCTCCCTACCTACAGTTTTCTGTCCCTAGAAAAAATGTTTTTTTTAAGCACAATATAGCACAAGGAGAATTCACTCACTGTCCTTCCAGGTCCCTGGAAACAAGGACTTTGACAGTGAAAGAAACTGACACACTCTCCCTACCTACAGTTTTCTGTCCCTAGAAAAAATGTTTTTTTTAAGCACAATTTAGCACAAGGAGAATTACCTCACTGTCCTTCCAGGTCCCTGGAAACAAGGACTTTGACAGTGAAAGAAACTGACACACTCTCCCTACCTACAGTTTTCTGTCCCTAGAAAAAATGTTTTTTTTAAGCACAATTTAGCACAAGGAGAATTACCTCACTGTCCTTCCAGGTCCCTGGAAACAAGGACTTTGACAGTGAAAGAAACTGACACACTCTCCCTACCTACAGTTTTCTGTCCCTAGAAAAAATGTTTTTTTTAAGCACAATTTAGCACAAGGAGAATTACCTCACTGTCCTTCCAGGTCCCTGGAAACAAGGACTTTGACAGTGAAAGAAACTGACACACTCTCCCTACCTACAGTTTTCTGTCCCTAGAAAAAATGTTTTTTTTAAGCACAATATAGCACAAGGAGAATTCACTCACTGTCCTTCCAGGTCCCTGGAAACAAGGACTTTGACAGTGAAAGAAACTGACACACTCTCCCTACCTACAGTTTTCTGTCCCTAGAAAAAATGTTTTTTTTAAGCACAATTTAGCACAAGGAGAATTACCTCACTGTCCTTCCAGGTCCCTGGAAACAAGGACTTTGACAGTGAAAGAAACTGACACACTCTCCCTACCTACAGTTTTCTGTCCCTAGAAAAAATGTTTTTTTTAAGCACAATTTAGCACAAGGAGAATTACCTCACTGTCCTTCCAGGTCCCTGGAAACAAGGACTTTGACAGTGAAAGAAACTGACACACTCTCCCTACCTACAGTTTTCTGTCCCTAGAAAAAATGTTTTTTTTAAGCACAATTTAGCACAAGGAGAATTCACTCACTGTCCTTCCAGGTCCCTGGAAACAAGGACTTTGACAGTGAAAGAAACTGACACACTCTCCCTACCTACAGTTTTCTGTCCCTAGAAAAAATGTTTTTTTTAAGCACAATTTAGCACAAGGAGAATTACCTCACTGTCCTTCCAGGTCCCTGGAAACAAGGACTTTGACAGTGAAAGAAACTGACACACTCTCCCTACCTACAGTTTTCTGTCCCTAGAAAAAATGTTTTTTTTAAGCACAATTTAGCACAAGGAGAATTACCTCACTGTCCTTCCAGGTCCCTGGAAACAAGGACTTTGACAGTGAAAGAAACTGACACACTCTCCCTACCTACAGTTTTCTGTCCCTAGAAAAAATGTTTTTTTTAAGCACAATTTAGCACAAGGAGAATTCACTCACTGTCCTTCCAGGTCCCTGGAAACAAGGACTTTGACAGTGAAAGAAACTGACACACTCTCCCTACCTACAGTTTTCTGTCCCTATAAAAAATGTTTTTTTTAAGCACAATTTAGCACAAGGAGAATTACCTCACTGTCCTTCCAGGTCCCTGGAAACAAGGACTTTCACAGTGAAAGAAACTGACACACTCTCCCTACCTACAGTTTTCTGTCCCTAGAAAAAATGTTTTTTTTAAGCACAATTTAGCACAAGGAGAATTACCTCACTGTCCTTCCAGGTCCCTGGAAACAAGGACTTTGACAGTGAAAGAAACTGACACACTCTCCCTACCTACAGTTTTCTGTCCCTAGAAAAAATGTTTTTTTTAAGCACAATTTAGCACAAGGAGAATTACCTCACTGTCCTTCCAGGTCCCTGGAAACAAGGACTTTGACAGTGAAAGAAACTGACACACTCTCCCTACCTACAGTTTTCTGTCCCTAGAAAAAATGTTTTTTTTAAGCACAATTTAGCACAAGGAGAATTACCTCACTGTCCTTCCAGGTCCCTGGAAACAAGGACTTTGACAGTGAAAGAAACTGACACACTCTCCCTACCTACAGTTTTCTGTCCCTAGAAAAAATGTTTTTTTTAAGCACAATTTAGCACAAGGAGAATTACCTCACTGTCCTTCCAGGTCCCTGGAAACAAGGACTTTGACAGTGAAAGAAACTGACACACTCTCCCTACCTACAGTTTTCTGTCCCTAGAAAAAATGTTTTTTTTAAGCACAATTTAGCACAAGGAGAATTACCTCACTGTCCTTCCAGGTCCCTGGAAACAAGGACTTTGACAGTGAAAGAAACTGACACACTCTCCCTACCTACAGTTTTCTGTCCCTAGAAAAAATGTTTTTTTTAAGCACAATATAGCACAAGGAGAATTCACTCACTGTCCTTCCAGGTCCCTGGAAACAAGGACTTTGACAGTGAAAGAAACTGACACACTCTCCCTACCTACAGTTTTCTGTCCCTAGAAAAAATGTTTTTTTAAGCACAATTTAGCACAAGGAGAATTACCTCACTGTCCTTCCAGGTCCCTGGAAACAAGGACTTTGACAGTGAAAGAAACTGACACACTCTCCCTACCTACAGTTTTCTGTCCCTAGAAAAAATGTTTTTTTTAAGCACAATATAGCACAAGGAGAATTCACTCACTGTCCTTCCAGGTCCCTGGAAACAAGGACTTTGACAGTGAAAGAAACTGACACACTCTCCCTACCTACAGTTTTCTGTCCCTAGAAAAAATGTTTTTTTTAAGCACAATTTAGCACAAGGAGAATTACCTCACTGTCCTTCCAGGTCCCTGGAAACAAGGACTTTGACAGTGAAAGAAACTGACACACTCTCCCTACCTACAGTTTTCTGTCCCTAGAAAAAATGTTTTTTTTAAGCACAATTTAGCACAAGGAGAATTCACTCACTGTCCTTCCAGGTCCCTGGAAACAAGGACTTTGACAGTGAAAGAAACTGACACACTCTCCCTACCTACAGTTTTCTGTCCCTAGAAAAAATGTTTTTTTTAAGCACAATTTAGCACAAGGAGAATTACCTCACTGTCCTTCCAGGTCCCTGGAAACAAGGACTTTGACAGTGAAAGAAACTGACACACTCTCCCTACCTACAGTTTTCTGTCCCTAGAAAAAATGTTTTTTTTAAGCACAATTTAGCACAAGGAGAATTACCTCACTGTCCTTCCAGGTCCCTAGAAACAAGGACTTTGACAGTGAAAGAAACTGACACACTCTCCCTACCTACAGTTTTCTGTCCCTAGAAAAAATGTTTTTTTTAAGCACAATTTAGCACAAGGAGAATTCACTCACTGTCCTTCCAGGTCCCTGGAAACAAGGACTTTGACAGTGAAAGAAACTGACACACTCTCCCTACCTACAGTTTTCTGTCCCTATAAAAAATGTTTTTTTTAAGCACAATTTAGCACAAGGAGAATTACCTCACTGTCCTTCCAGGTCCCTGGAAACAAGGACTTTCACAGTGAAAGAAACTGACACACTCTCCCTACCTACAGTTTTCTGTCCCTAGAAAAAATGTTTTTTTTAAGCACAATTTAGCACAAGGAGAATTACCTCACTGTCCTTCCAGGTCCCTGGAAACAAGGACTTTGACAGTGAAAGAAACTGACACACTCTCCCTACCTACAGTTTTCTGTCCCTAGAAAAAATGTTTTTTTTAAGCACAATTTAGCACAAGGAGAATTACCTCACTGTCCTTCCAGGTCCCTGGAAACAAGGACTTTGACAGTGAAAGAAACTGACACACTCTCCCTACCTACAGTTTTCTGTCCCTAGAAAAAATGTTTTTTTTAAGCACAATTTAGCACAAGGAGAATTACCTCACTGTCCTTCCAGGTCCCTGGAAACAAGGACTTTGACAGTGAAAGAAACTGACACACTCTCCCTACCTACAGTTTTCTGTCCCTAGAAAAAATGTTTTTTTTAAGCACAATTTAGCACAAGGAGAATTACCTCACTGTCCTTCCAGGTCCCTGGAAACAAGGACTTTGACAGTGAAAGAAACTGACACACTCTCCCTACCTACAGTTTTCTGTCCCTAGAAAAAATGTTTTTTTTAAGCACAATTTAGCACAAGGAGAATTACCTCACTGTCCTTCCAGGTCCCTGGAAACAAGGACTTTGACAGTGAAAGAAACTGACACACTCTCCCTACCTACAGTTTTCTGTCCCTAGAAAAAATGTTTTTTTTAAGCACAATATAGCACAAGGAGAATTCACTCACTGTCCTTCCAGGTCCCTGGAAACAAGGACTTTGACAGTGAAAGAAACTGACACACTCTCCCTACCTACAGTTTTCTGTCCCTAGAAAAAATGTTTTTTTTAAGCACAATTTAGCACAAGGAGAATTACCTCACTGTCCTTCCAGGTCCCTGGAAACAAGGACTTTGACAGTGAAAGAAACTGACACACTCTCCCTACCTACAGTTTTCTGTCCCTAGAAAAAATGTTTTTTTTAAGCACAATTTAGCACAAGGAGAATTACCTCACTGTCCTTCCAGGTCCCTGGAAACAAGGACTTTGACAGTGAAAGAAACTGACACACTCTCCCTACCTACAGTTTTCTGTCCCTAGAAAAAATGTTTTTTTTAAGCACAATATAGCACAAGCACAAAACACACTGACACTCTCCCTACCTATCCTTCTCTTTCCCTAAACTAAAGGAATCCAGGTTAAGCAAGAAAGAAATAAAAGTCACTGTCCCTGCCTATGCTGCTCTATCCCTGCTCCGGAACACACTACACTAGGCCGCCGTGCTGGCGGCCTTTTATAGTGTGGGGCGTGTACTAAACCCCCTCAGCAATAATTGGCCACAGGCATCCTGCCTGTGGCCAATCATTGCTCTCCTCGCTGCCGGCGCTGTGATTGGCCAAGCATGCGGGGTCACAGTGCATGCTTGGCCAATCACAGCGCCTGGATGACATTGCGATGGCGTAGTGCATTGTGGGCCGTTCGCGTCACTCGAATTTGGCGCGAACGGCCCAAATCGTTCGATCTTCGTCGAACGATCGAACAGCCGATGTTCGAGTCGAACGTATGTTCGACTCGAACACGAAGCTCATCCCTAATCAACATGTACAAATATATAAGGGGTCCATATAGTGAACTTGGTGTTGTATTATTCACTTTACGGTCAACACAAAGGACAAGGGGGCACTCTTTGCGTCTAGAGGAAATGAGATTTCACCTCCAAATACGGAAAGGTTTCTTCACAGTAAGAGCTGTGAAAATGTGGAATAGACTCCATGCAGAGGTGGTTCTGGCCAGCTCAGTAGATTTCTTTAAGAAGGGCCTGGATTCTTTCTTAAATGTACATAATATAACTGGGTACTGACATTTATAGGTAAAGTTGATCCGGGGAATATCCGATTGCCTCTCGGGGGATCAGGAAGGAATTTTTACCCTGCTGTAGCAAATTGGATCACGCTCTGCTGTTTTTTTTTTGCCATCCTCTGGATCAACTGTGGGTATAGAATTGGGTATATGGGATTGTACGATATATATATTTTTCTTTTTATGGTTGAACTGGATGGACTTGTGTCTTTTTTCAACCTGACTAACTATGTAACTATGTAACTATGTAACTATGATGCGCCACTATTTCTTCCACTGATAACAATGTTGGGGCACTTTTCCTCCCACTGATACCAAGGATGCGCCACTACACCTTCCACTGATACCAACGATGTGCCACTATTCCTTCCACTGATACCAATGATGGGGCACTTTTCCTCCCACTGACACCAACAACAGGGCACTATTCCTCCCGTAATAACAAAGATGAGGCATTTTCTACTAGTCAGTAAAAGCCAGTAAACTTTCCCTTTGTTTATTAGGTTTGGAGACCCCTGCTCTAGAACATAAATTGTGTTATTTAGATCCTTTTTGACTGTTTTTGCAGCACTGAATCCATTATGTAATCAGATCAGTTGGACATTTTCGATCTCTACAGTAAATTCTGTTTGTGTAACATTTGGTTGAACAAGTAAACTGATTGTTTTAAGCTTTTGGCATTAAAAAACATATGGTTCCATGCAAGTCATTTTACCTTTGGTTTACATCAGTTTGATGAATGAAAATGATTGGATGGAACTGGATATAATGTTGCTGTGTGTACGGCCAGTGTTATGGCCCGTACACACGATCCGAATATCGTACAAAAAATGTCGTCCGAGGAAGAATCGTACGATAATCAGATCGTTAGTACAGAGCTTTTGAGAGCCTATCATGACAGTTCATCCGATATTATTTTTACAAGCACGAAAATTTTCCTCGTACAATACTAGATCGTACGATTTTCGTTTAGTCAGTACAGTTGTCGTCCGAAAATACAATACAAATACATTACAACACATGACATCACAATTTTTTTTTTTTTGTCGTACGAGAATTTTCGTGACTTTAATAACCTATTTAATTTACTTGCGACTATTAAGCGAAAAAAGTTGTACGATATTCGGATCGTGTGTATGGGGCATTAGAATCTTACAATTTAATGCACATTCAGTTTAAAGGAACCTGTCACCTTGCCCATTTAGGCCACCCCAGAATCCACTGATACTTAACTTCCTGATCTGTGTTCAAGCATCACAAACAATTCCCTGGCACTCTGTCCAGCTAGACAACAAAAAACCTTATAAAACATATCCAACATCTCAGTTAAAAAAAAAAAGATTTCCGTTGCATACATTTACAAATACCTATGAAACCACACTGCCCCATGAAGGTTCCGCTGTAAAGATTAGATCCTTACTCAAAACTAGTTCCCAATTATGGAACATCTATAGCAACGCATGAACTGATAGCAGGTTTACCTGGAGGCAGCCTTGGGTGACCACGTGTCCCGGATTGCCCGGGACAGTCCCGCATTTTGCAGGTCTGTCCCGGGCACCTTCATTCCAGGACAATACAGTGTCCCGGAATGAAACTGACACAGCCACCCCCCGGGCCAAACTGATGCCCCCAAAAAAGGGCACTACTTCACCGTTTTACTCACTGACAGTACTTGTCCTGGACGGAAATGTCTGGAGGAGCACAATCCCCGCCCCCTGCTTGTGATTGGAGAAATAATAGATCACGCCTCTTGTGTCCAATCACTGTGCTGTTATTCGTTACAGCACAAGCTGATTTTTGGGAAGGGAGAGTGTCCCTGAATGGTAGTTTGGAAATGTGGTCACCCTAAGGCAGCCCCCTCCTCATGGTCTGTGATAGAACTTTCAGAGGTTCGAAACATGACAGGGTTTGGCCTTGGAAATTGACCAGTCAGGCCCAAATACTGCATCCTGGGAGGAATAGAAAGTCACACACTCCCCGAATCCAGAAGTAACAGGGTATATTGGAGGGATCCATCTTGTTTTTTTTTGTTTTTTTTTTAAAGTTGAACGTTTTAAAGTATAACTAAAGGCAAAACTTTTTTCTTTAGTTTTGGATAGAG
This sequence comes from Rana muscosa, assembly GCA_029206835.1. NCBI lineage: Eukaryota > Metazoa > Chordata > Amphibia > Anura > Ranidae > Rana > Rana muscosa. The sequence goes on from CM055127.1 coordinate 139,134,616, forward strand.
TGGAGAGGGATTAGAACAACTGTCAGGTCTTATTGCCGCCTGTGTCCCCATTAAGGAGATTCACCCTCTCTATTTGTCCTCTTTACTGTTATCATTGAAGGTGAAAGTAAAAGAAAAATACCCAGAAAAGTAATAGAGGGGAAATCCTCCAATGGTTAAAGTGGTTGTAAACCCACTCTGACAACTTGCACCTACAGGCAAGCCTAGATTAAGGCTTACCTGTAGGTGCAAGAAATATCTCCTAAACCTACACGGTTTAGGAGATATTTGCTAAAAATTACATTGCTCCGTGTCTACGGCGAATGCGCGCCGTAGACAATGGCGCATTCATGGGGTTAATCCCATTCACAAATTCGGCTAAGTCCCAGCAATGCTTGGGCTTAGCCAGATTTGACGGCTCCCGCGCGCATGCGCGGAGTGACGTCTTCATTCACCTCTCCGGCCAATCACAGCGCCGGAGCGGCGCTGTGATTGGCTGGAGCGGCGATACACAGAAGTAACATTCCGGTTATCGCCGCAGCGATGGCTGCGGCTGGAGAGAGGGACACGGACGGCTTCGGGGGCCCCTATCTAAGGTAAGTCATACTAGCTCATTATAGCTTTGTCTTGCAAGTGGGCTAGAAAGAAGAAAAAAGTTATGTGGGTTTACAACCACTTTAACTGGGGTTCCCCAAGGAATTCCCTCAATTTTCAGGTATTTACTCTCAATTCCTATTTGGCAATGGACCAGGAAGTGATGGGGAAATCTCCGCAATAGGACACAGATGGTGAAAAATAACCTGAGAGGGGTCATAACCCTCCCTTGTTTTGCCTGTAGTTCTACTTTAACAATGAAAAGCCATTTTAGAGCTTTAGTCAGGCGACTTTGCCTAGGCTGAGTTGATGTCTGCTGCAGGTGGAAGGACTCATTTACTGAATCTCCTCTACTCCAGGGATCAAACTGTATATTATAACTTTGTAGCACTCGCTCAAAAATGAGAAGCTGCCGTAGGGGCAGATCTTTGTCAGACATTTGGGAACACAGCCAGAGACTGCTGAGGCATCAGAATTTATGTGACTGTATCATCTCTAATGCCGCGTACACACGATCAGAATTTCTGACAACAAATGTTCGATGTGAGCTTTTGGTCGGATATTCCGACCGTGTGTATGCTCCATTGGACATTTGCTGTCGGAATTTTCGACAACAAATGTTTGATAGCAGGTTCTCTATTTTTCCGACAACAAAAGTTCTTGTCGGAAAATCCGACCGTGTGTAGCCATTTCCGACGCACAAAAGTGCTGCGCATGCTCGGAATCACTGTACTTAATTCTTCTCGGCTCGTTGTAGTGTTGTACGTCTCCGTGTTCTTGACCATCGCAATTTCCCAGCAACATTTGTGCGACCGTGTGTATGCAAGACAAGTTTGAGCCAACATCCGTCTGAAAAAAATACACGGTTTTGTTGTCGGAAATTACGATCGTGTGTACGCGGCATAAGACTTCATCTCTGTCCAGGAAGCAGACGCTGACCCTGGATGATGCTTAGACAAAGATGTCCCAATCTTCTGGAGAAAAGCAGATGATGTGATTTCTGTGAGAGGTTATTAAAGTGGTTGTAAACCCCGCTTTTTTTTTTTTTTAAACAACCTGCAAAACAAAGACATAATGAGCTAGTATGCATAGCATACTAGCTCATTATGAATCACTTATCTGAGATCGAAGCCCCCCGCAGCGATGCTCGTACACCTCCGTCGCCATCTTGCTCCCCTCTGCCTTCCGTGTATCGCTGCTCCGGCGCTGTTATTGGCCCAGGAGCGGCGATGACGTCACACGCATGCGCGCTCGGGCCGGCTAACTCCATTCAGAAATCCGGCTACTAAGCCGGCCCGCTAGTGCGCATGCGTGTTACGTCAGCGGCGCCGGTTTTTAATGAAAATATCTCCTAACCGTTTAGGTTAAGGAGATATTTCTTGCACCTACAGGTAAGCCTTAATCTAGGCTTACCTGTGGGTGTATGTTGTCAAAGTGGGTTTACAACCACTTTAATACCTGGAAGTGTTACACTTACACATTACTTAGCATACATGTACTTAATTTATAAAACATATGATGCAGAGTCCACTTTATTAGGGTGACCAGACATCCCCGGTTTCTGGGGACAGTCCCCGGATTGAGGACACTGTCCCCGGACCAAGTCTGTCCCCGGTTTTGTCCCCGGATTGGATTTGAACAAGGGCTGGGGCAATTTTAAAGACAGTCAGTGCAGAATAAAAAAAACAAATTCTGAATTACACCCCCACGCGCTCCTACTAGCTTAGAAGGGTGTATTTTTCTCCATTATCACTGCCCCTTTCTGATGATCATGTGCTGGTCGGAGTGGAGGGAATATTTCTTCAGTTTTGGGTGCATGCCCATTCAGCTCCACTCGCATGTTCTTCTGCCTTGACTCAAGTCCCGGCCTGCCTATCTCCTTGCCTTCCCTGGCAGAGTGATCTTCCTCCGCTCCCCACCCAGTAGTAGCCGGGGCCCGGAGAAGGAGACTTGACAAGCTGTGAGGCAGGCGGCAGCGGCGACGGGCAGAGAGTCGCTGATTGCCGCCATTACTAGTAAAAAAAAAAATATGTCCCCGGATTTCATTTTAAAAATCTGGTCACCTTAACTTTATGCCTAAGGATTTGCCATGTTACCCTCAAACTCAAGACAGCAACTTCATAGGAAATCTCTAAGGACATCGTCTGCATTTAATTTGCAAGATAAGTTGACAGCTGACATAGTTAAGGACCTCCACTTGAATATCCCAACTTAACTCACTTGATATTCTTTCAAGTAATGCAAGTGATACCAAGCAAGGTCTGACTCCGGCTGCTACTCTTTTATATCTCATTCAGCCCTGGTAATGACTTCCATGCAGGTTCTTGTTGAGCAGTGATCACCACCATGTCAAGGTCATTAAGCCAAGCCGGCGAGTCTCTCTGCCAAACAAAACATTACGTTTTACACTTGCATCTGGCCTGACAATAAACAAGTTGACAAATACGGTTTTGCCGTAATGAATAATGGGTATTTACATTACTCTTCTTAATGCAAACCGTCTAACAGAAACAAAGTATCTCTGGCCATCTGTTCGGAGCAATCAGCGCTGATTATCGAATGAGCCGTTACGGAAAAAGGTCATTGCTTGGTGCACCTCTGAAGCAATTATAAGCAGGTTACAAACTGACGGATGGATAAAAGAAAAATGTACATTTTTTTTTTCATATGGTTTTTTTTTTTTCAGCATTTTTTATTTTATTTTTCCATTCTTGCATATAGACGTTAATTTAGATACAGCGCAGATAAAAAAATTTTTTAGGGTGGAATGGAAATGGAAAATTGTGTATGAGAGTACATAAGGCTCACTGACCGTTTGATCTCCCTCTTTAGCTAGCTTTATTAACACAAGGAGACTCTGGGAAAATGGTCAATGTATCAAGCTCATCAATGGACTGAAGGGAATTTGTAAAAGCATTTAGAGAACACTGTAACATGATGTAATCCTCTTTGGCTGCGTAAACCCAAATATCAAAAAGGACAACCATGGCCAAGAACTTAATGACCAACCTAGAATTCTGCAGCATAATTGTTTTCATGGGGACAAAAGGATGTGCTTAGAATTATTTTTATATTTGTTTTTTACAATTTTAATTTCTATAAAAGTATACATAAAATTCATGGTTTTGTTTAAAGAAATAAAGAAAGACCAAAAAAAAAAAGCAGTCACTACCAGTAAGCTGTTTATGATACCCAGAAGTTACTACAACTGGGCCGGATGGGGGGTATAAAAAGCCACTGGCTTTGGCGCTTAGACGCTGCTGAGCCCCTGGGACATCACACGCTGTCACAATTCTACAGGTAACTTCAATTGACTTGATGCTGGCCGTTTCATCCTAATCTCTACCTATTTCTACTTTGATTGGTGTTATTGCGCACCTGCAAAAGTTTTTACCTAGAGGCAGGGCCGCCATCAGGGGGGTACAGGCAATACACCTGTAAGGGGCCCGGAGTTCCCCAGGGGCCCGGATGGCAACCCCCTTTTTTTTTTGTAAGGGGCCCAGAGGTCCCCAGGGACCCGGAGGTCCCCAGGGCCCCCTGATGGTAACCCCCCTTTTTTATGTATTTTTTATAAAAAAAAATAATAATAATTTATTTTTATTTTTTTGTAAGGGGCCCAGAGGTCCCCAGAGGCCCCGGATGGCAACCCCCCTTTTTCTTTTGTTCTTTTTTTGTTCGTCAGCACCCACCCAAAGCCCCCCCCCCCCGACCTCAACAATTCGCGACGGCAGCACCCCCTGCTTCTCAATTCGGGGCACCCCCGCTTCTCAATTTGCGGCGGCAGCACCCCCCCTCTCTGCTCCAGGGGGCCTATGCCTAATGGCGGCCCTGCCTACAGGCATGGTATGCCTATTGGTGCATATTACAGCTAAACTTATTCCTCTGTATATGCTTATCTTCTTCTTGAATTGTTCGCTCCTCTCCCCTTTTTTTGTCTACCATGATTCTATCTTCATGTTTTTCCTGTTTCAGTTCTTTGGATACTACAATCTCTTCGGAACTTAGTGATCAGCATTAGTCCCAGGAATTAGGCTATCAGTTGATCTTGCCTATGTAAGTTTACCTCTTTTATCTCAGTACATCCTAGTGTGGTGTACACCTTTCCCTTTTTGGGTTCATTCATTATCTCCTTCCATAATTTATAGATACTGCTATATAGTTGGTCATCTTGTTCCCCCTGTGACCACCTGGCGCAACTTGTTGGTCTGGGCGTGAGGCCGCTGCCTTGGGATGTGGCTGCCTGGACTGGCTATAGCAGGGAGAGGTAAGGGGCTGCACCTGTGGGTGTGGGTGTGGCGCATGCATAAAATTAGATTGATGTTAAATGATATGTCTTGGCACACACTTTTTCTGTTTTTCTGTATTTTGATGCACATATATTTGTTTTTGTATTTTTTAGAAGGCTTGTACCACTCACTGGACAGTTTCCATTTGAAGAAGCCTGATCTATGGGCGAAACATGTCAGGAAAATACTCCATCTGACTGTTCTAGTGTGGGGTAAAGTTCAAGAAGCAGCAGCAGCAGAGGTGAAGAAGATCAACAGAATAAAGTCCGAGCAGGGAGACCCTTGCACTACAGTTCCTCAGGTACAGCTTCCTCACCAACAAGCCCTTAAAACATTGGTCTCCAAACTGCAGCCCACGGGCCAGATGCGTCGCTTTGTTTGCTTTTATCAGACCCTTGGGGCACTATTTCTCCCACTGGTACAAGGCACTTTTCTTCCCACTGACACCAACAATGGGATAATTTTTTTTCCCACTATCACCAATGATGGGGCAACTTCCCTCCCAATTACACTAATGATGGGGCAACTTTCCTCCCAATTACACTAATGATGGGGCACTATTCCTGCCCCTGACACCTACGATGAGACACCATTTCTTCCATTGACACCAACGTTGTGACACTATTCCTCCGACTGATAATAACACTGCCACTCCCACTATTCATCTCACTGATACCAACACACCCATTGACAGCCAAACATTGTACATTGCTTGCAGCAGGGCACTTTCTACTCCCACTGGCCACAGTCCGGCCCCCCTAAAGTCTAAAGGACAGTAATCTGGCCTATTGTTTAGAAAGTTTGGAGACCGCTGCCTTAGAAAAATATTGAGCTATGAGGGAGCATTATAATTAACTCTTACTACACTGCTAAGGAAAACACCCCAAATCTGATAAAAATAGCAGTCCATGGGAGCAGGAGTGGGCAGGATATATAGCTTAGCACAAGGGTTCTTGACTGGGGGTAGCCATAATCCTTGGGGTATAGGACTGGATCTCCGAATATAAAAAAAAAAAATGTTTTAGCAAAGGATGATGTCCCTGATTTCCCATAAACCCAAGAAAGAAGTCTAATTTTATAAATACTGGGCTGGATATCAAGTTCTAGTGTGAGCAGATCACAGATTATCCTAGCCAATCAACTATTAATCTTGGTAAAACAGGATTCTCTGAATTATTGAGCCTGAAATCAAAGTGGCAAAATCGATTTAATGTGTCAAATGACATGTGAGTAACATTGTCAGCAACTGGACATCAAATCCATTATTTATCAAAAACAACTGCAAAAAAAAAAATTCTCAACAGTTGTAGCTAGCTTGTGTATTTGTGATTCAATATGTAGCACCTTCCAAGTTAGGCTACTAGGCAAATGTAGTTGTTGGCTTCTGCTGCAATTACAGGAGTTGCGTTTGTTTGGTTTGGTCTGCTCAGAGTTTCACAAGCTGAAACTTTGATTACTTCACCCTGCCTCAAGATGGGTTTACTGAAGGTGGAAACAGAGAACCATGTCAGTGTTGAATTGGCCACTTGATGGGTCATATAATAATTTTGTTACAAAGTCCCGTTATTTCTAGTTACATCTGTTTACTACAATTAAAATGTCCCCAAAAATTTTTACATCTATTTTTTTTTTTTTTAAACTTCTACAACAATATTTTTCATCAACGTTTTGTTCCTGTCATCCCTTGGAGTTAAAATTCTTCACTTGTAGCCGAGGGATTTTCCCTGTGTTGCGCACACATTGCATTGCCATAGCGTAGCAAAAAATATCGAAGAGGAATTTAAACAGTTTATGAGCAATTTATTCTGATTATTTGCAGGACAAGGTCGTTTTCGGCAAATAAAAAGGTTAAAATGTGCAGCGTGGCAGCAGGTTTGTGAAAGGTCATTCCCTCATCTCCAAATGTCAGTACGCTTACTGACCAGTAAAGAAATATTGCGGTTTTAATAGGTCTTTTGTGGCAGGGTAATTCTTTTTTTAAGGTGAATTTTACACATTGATATTTTAGTAAATGTATCTGATGCTCCTGGGAATACCCTGCAAGAGCACATCAGGGCCAAGCTGTATGTGCTGCATGATAAAACAGAAAAGGCATGCTGTACTATATATATATATATATATATATATATACGGTATATATATATACGGTATATATATATATATATATTTATAAAACTGAAATTTTGAAATTCATTCAATGCAGTTGTCCCAAAATCCTCAATAATGCTTTACAAATGCACGCCAGCAGCAAAACAAAAACAACCTAGAGGTCATCATAGAACAGCTCAGAACATTTGATGAAAAATTAATCTAAAAAAATCTTAACTGGAATGATTTTGTGAAGTGAATAAACACAAGTGTAGCCCTGGGGTTGCTACTATAGGTATTATGTTGAATGGTTCATTGTTTCTTGAATAAGAGTTTGGCTCCCCCTTGTGTCTGCTGAACTCTGTCAGGATTTTCCTTCTTTCTTGAGAAGTGAGCTGAGCCATGCATTGTGGGATATATAGTCTGGATGAGGAAGTGTCTCTTTTGGCTGGTTTAGGTCTGGACTACAGGACACACAATGCAAAGCGCACAGATCAGCCTGCTGGGAGGAGAGATAAAAGGACAGAAACGGCCTGTTTTCAGCCTCTCTGGACGCCATTCAACCCCTGCCAGCAGGAGGTCTGTGTGTGACCGGGAGTGAGAGACTGCGGCCTGTACAGCGGAGAGCCGGACCACCCGCCTTGGAGGGATTTTGGAGGACAGCCTTGCTAATCTAGCAGGCGGATCGGCCTGCACTCCAGAGGATTTGGAGCCACCTGCGTTCCAGCCCGCCAGGAGTTGCAGCGCGAAGCGGCAGCGCCATTTTCACTGAACGGAGACACCAGGAGGAGATTCTGGATGAAGTCTAACATCTACTGGGATCCATTGTGATGAGAGGGCACCTGCCCATCCAAGTAGAGACTACAGTATTGCTGAGTGAGTTTCTTTCCTACAGATTGCTGGTGAGACTTGTGGTTCCACGGAGGTGGATTTGCTCTTTCACAGGCATCCTACAGCTAGACTTTTGGGGCTTGCCTTTCTCCCCTGTGCTGTAAGGTCAGTACTGTATTACTCACACATGTAAAGAGGAATCTACAAGTGGGGATAGTTCTTCAGTTTGAGCAATCATCAGCATAATTCTTGTTCTGCAGCCCTTTTCTTGTCCCTTTGGATTACAAGCAAACACAAAATCATCACTGCAGTATAAACGTCAGGCTAGCTGAAGAAATCCGAAATTTAAGGAACATTCACCACTTTCTTCTTTACTAGGCTTTACTGTTCTACATTGGAGTTGAGCTCTGAATTACAATATAGGGGGAGCCATTTAGTGAGATATTATCAGAACTTGCACAGTGTCATTGTATGCATATGTTGTATATTGTACGCTGGTTTGTGTGCTGAGGCCTCAGTGAGAAGGTATTCAATACATGTGTTAAAGGTATTGGATATTTATCCCCCTGTGCACCTCTTCACATATACCCCTTCAGGTTATCACCAGGTTACACGTATATGTATGTATGTGCACTGAGTAATATTTTCTGTCAATCATAGCCTGTGTTCATTCATATTTTATTCACACCTTTCATTGTGTTTATTCTTTATCTCAGTAAACATATCTGAATGGTTCAGTGATAATGTGTGAATTTCTGAGTAACTAACGCAACATTTCAGAATGGAACCCAGGGTATCAGAGGTAAGAGGGGATCTGCAGAGTCGAGGTGGCCAGTGGGGTACAGAGTCAATCAGCAGCCCCCATGGGGTAATTTATATTCTGCCTTAAAAAGACACCATTCGGGTAAAAATTACAGTATTTGCACTTAGCTCACCCAACCCTTAGGCAGGTATTACTGCCCAGCCACAAACCCTCACCTCTTCTCTGCACTACCAGAGCTCTTGCTAACCGGGCAGAGCTTCCAGGTATGGGGACCTTTCCTATGTGACTCAGACATAAGTAGCCAATCACCAGGCTTAGGGGGGTGATATGAGGAGGTCAATACTGGAGCTTAGAAAGGCGGAGTGCAGCAGTGGAAGTGGTGAAGGACTGTGACAGGGTAAGTACACATGCCTGCCTATTGTAAAAGTTAGGGTAAGGTTAAGGGTTAAGTGCTAGGCTTATGTTAAGTGTAAAAAAAATTTACGGTAATTCTTTAATAGAATCAATATATGGAATGAAGCATTTTTGTTTATTATGCATTGTTTTTAGAAACTAGGATTCCCTTATTCATACACTAGCTTGTTGGACTGGTTCATGAAGCTCAGGACAGTAAGTGATGTAGTCAGGAAGCAGTGGGACGGAAGTAGACTCCATCACCAAGAGGAACCAAGTTAAGTTAATGTTTAGTGTATACTTATCACATACATCATCCATGTTCATTTGCTAGGAAGGATAGATGGCTTGTGCATGTGTATATTGTATGTATAATTTGTGATACTCTGTGTGTTCTTGCTTTTACCGCAAAGAACCTTAAAAGACACAAAACAAGGGTTTGGTTGAGTTTAGGGCAAAATCTAAGCTTTGGTGTAAGAGGATTATTTAGGGTTACATGTTAGGGTCAATTTCAAGGTTTTGGCAGTCTTACCTCTTACCTGTGTAAATAAAACTAGTTAGGACCAGCTTAATATAATGTACATTGTACAACATAGTGTATACAGTTCAGGGGTCAGTAGTGTAATGTACAACAGATTGTATACTGTGCATTGGTCAGGAGTATATTGTACAATATAAACTGTGAAGCCCTGTACACACGACCGGTTTTCCCGGCAGGAATACTGCCATGAGAGCTTTTGGCCAGGAATCCCGGCCATGTGTATGCTCCATGGCAGTTTTCCTGGCAGCAAAACCGCCGGGAATCCCGGCGGGAAAAAAGAGATCATGTTCTCTTTTTTCCCGCCGGGATTCCCGACGTTTTTTTAGCCGGCAGTTTTGCTATAGGGGAAACCTGCAGTGGAGCATACACACGGCCGGGTTTCCCGACCAAAGCTCTCATGGCAGTTTTCCTGTCGGGAAACCCGGCCGTGTGTAGGGGGAAAAAGCTACCGAGCAGGTTCTCGGTTTTCCCTTGGTTTTCCCGGCGGACTTTCTACCGCCGGGAAAACCAATCGTGTGTACAGGGCTTAAGGGCCAGTTTACACAGTGTGTTTTTGGTTTTGTTTTTGATGCAGTCCAGTGCTTTTTTTCACCCATCTTTTTTATTAACCTTAGATAAGGACAAGTGTGTTCCAGTGTGTTTTTGGTGCATTTAGGTGCGTTCCAGCACAGTCCAGTGCATGTAAAATGCAGCATGTTCTACTTTTTTTTTCTGGAACTGGAACGCACTGGAACTGCAAGCACTGGTGTGAACTATGCCATTGAAAACCATATAACCAACTTTCCATGCGTTTTTGATGCAGAAAAAAAACGCACTGGACTGCATGTGGTGTGAACTGGCCCTAAGGGTTAGCAAGAGGGCTGCCACTAGAAATCATGGGGCTCCATACCACCTACTTGACAGTGCACAACCTTCCCCCGAAAAATAAAATAAAGCCTTAACTTTAGATATAATTTAATGGATATGGATAAACAGGCTTTTTTTAACTTGCATATGGATTATATTCAGTACAAACCAGGGGTGCTGGTTAACATCCTACAAGTATGTCAGACTTAAGTAGCCAATAACTAGGCCCGAACACTGCTTATCTGCTTCCTATCTGCTTTCTGTCACTGGTTTATTCATCAAAGGAAAATAGCAAGACCCTGCATATAATTCAGCATATACAACACCATACTATGGTTCCAAGAGCAGCTAGAATCTTGCAGAAGAGTCAGTGGCCTGCAAGTATAGCTGTGACACTGGAGTCCTATGGGAAAGCTTCACATTACTTCATATATCCATACATTAATTAGTCATACCTCACAGAGTGACACCAGACTCAGGTACACAGAGCCCCACTACCATTGTAATACAGGCATACCCCACTTTTAAGTACAAAATGGGACCAGAGCATGTATGTAAAACGAAAATGTACTTAAAGTGAAACAATACCTTTTTTCACTTCTAGGGTGTAGTGGGGGGTCAGTGGCTGTAGTGGGGGTGTCAGGAGCTGTAGTTGAGGTCTCAGGGGCTGTAGTGGGGGTGTCAGGGGAACACTGGAACAGGGCGGGCTATACTCTCGGAGCTTCAGCTCCTTCTACTGTGGCTGCAAAATGTCTGTACAGTACTTGTGAGGCACTTTACATACACTCGCGGTGTCGCAGGTATGTCCTTACTTGTGAGTGTATGTAAAGTGAGTGTACTTAAAGTGGGGTATGCCTGTAATGACTTCACCCAGCATCTCCTCAATGGGCAATTTATCAATACTGTGCATGACGGGGGAGCAACCCAGGGAGAAGAGACCCTAACCGGAGTGACAGTCACAACAGCTGCATCCAAAAGCACGCAGAGTGGATGTCCTCCCTCGCCAGGCACTGATTGAGCAGGAGTCACTGACTTTTAGCGACCCTATGATCATGATGGCTGCTGAAGGCATCTATTATATTGTGTAACTAAAGAGAGGGGATACAAGCTTCACAGCATGAATCAGCTATGGGCATAATAAAATAGGGCTGCTGGTTAGAGATACTGAGAGACAGACTTAGTGAGGCTTGTGCTGTAATTCCCAGGACACAGCCCGGGACACCGACAACAAAGGATAACTGCATAAAAAGAGACAAATCTGGGACAGTTGGCAAGTATGACCAGCTTTTATTTGAATAAAAGCTGCAAGTAGGCAAGTGCAGTTAGTTAGCCTTCCACTAGGTGGCTATGTTTCAGATAAGTGTCTGGTTACAAAAGATGGTGTCATCAGGTGCTAGGCCCCTTTTAGTTAGAGCCCTCCTGTAGTGATGTCATGAGTGAATTGGGCCCAGTTATAAGGTAGGTTAGGAGGAGCCCTAGTCCAATTGGGGCATGGTAGCCAAACATCCCACATCTATGCAAGTGTAGGCACTGGACAAGGCTGCAGGCTGGGAGAGGTAGACCTGCACATAAGAGAGCCTGCTGTGGGTTTCCTGACTTATATGGAGGTGGGGGCTGGGGCGGGTTGTGAGTTCATTCAGTGAGGCTCTTTCCCTGGGGGATCCCAGGAGAGGTATACCTGTGGAGGAGGTGACTGCAGAGATCCCATCCCAGTGAGTACTAATGAACCCGGGTGGAGAGAGACTTTTAAGGGAAGATCTCTGACTTAAAGTGGTTGTAAACCCTCAAGGTTTTTCACCTTAATGCATTCTATGCATTAAGGTGAAAAACCTCCTGTGCTGCAGCAGCCCCCCAGAGCCCCTGTTTTACTTACCTGAATCCGATCTTTCCAGCGACGGGGACGAGCACACCAGCTCCAGTCGGTGTCTCGGGTCCTCATTGGATAGATTGATAGCAGCGGGAGCCATTGGCTCCCGCTGCTGTCAATCAAATCCAATAACATGGTAACGGGGGTGGGGCCGGGCCCTGCTGTCTGTGTCAATGGACGCAGCAGCAGGACACGGGAGCGCACCCTCACGAGAGCCCCCAGGGAAAGTGTTTTCCAGTGGTGGCACTTGATGCGGGTGAGGAGCCAGGAGCGCCGCTGGGGGACCCCATTAGTGGAGGATCGGGGCCACTCTGTGCAAAACCCTTGCACATAGGTGGTAAGTATGACATGTTTGTCAATTATTTTTTATTTTTTTAAAAAGACTTTACAACCCCTTTAAAATGCTAAATTATGCTTTCATATGTGACTACTGTGGACCTTCTATTCTACTAAATGTGATTGTCTGTACTGACAAGCAACCCCGGAAAGTATGACAATGTGATGTGACTGTTTGCGCCATTTACCCAGTACCACCAGTAAAGTGCATCAACTCTATGTATAGACATGCCTTCCTTTGGAGATATAAAGGTCAATGGCCGGGAATGTTAGAAGGAGACCTCTGGCATGGAGTGGGCACAAGATGTTGGAGGGTACAGCCTCACCTGAAGGGTCACTGTTATAGCAAGGAGAGGAGTTGGGCAGGGACTTCTGCTCTTGGCACCAACATCTAGCCAGTCGCAAGTCCCTACTTACATGCAAAAGATTAAAAATGACTTTGAAAATAGCTTTAGCAGGATAAAGCTTTTGTAGCGCTACCCCCGTAGGAGCTTCTGGTTTGATTTTGGGCCTTGCCGTTACCTGTCTGTTCACCATATCCGCCATAGGGGTCCCATTGGAGAGTTGTTCACAGATGTCTGCACCAAACACTTAGTCTCTTTTTCAATGGTTTTATTAAAGCACGTCAGTTAGAGGGATGGAGGGTTAGGGGAGATTCAGGTACCTTGTTTTGCGGATCACGGGTACTTCTTTGATCCAGAGGATAAACAGTTTCCACACTGGATCTAGCAACCACCGGATAGGCCTCTCTCACTGACCTAGCAGCCGGTGCAAAACTCGTTCAAAAGTCTCTGCCACAGACTTGATGAATGTAATGGAGTCGTTGTACAGTCCTCTGCCACAGGACGACATAACCACACACTTTGCACAGTTCAAAAGAGACAGCTACACAGTACCAGTTTCTTTCAGCCAGCCGGCAGCACTGTGAGGTTGATTGGTTAGGATGCGTCCCCCAATTGAGTCTCCAGGCTCTTCTTGAGATACCAGCCCTTTTGCTCGGTCCTCTCTGAGAAAAGTACTCCCCTGGTTTCTCCAATTGCTCAGGCTCCTCCCTGCAAGCAAGACAGCACGGGACCACCCCTGGACCAGTAGGCCTCAGAAACTCCTGGGCCTACTATCAGTAACGGAGCCTCAGGCCAGCAGGCCCCGAGGCAGAAAAACTGCTATGACATACCTGAGGCCAGGAGGGCCATCAGGTCAGAATCGGAAGACGAACCCCGAAAAACGGTGTCTGTCTCTTAAGTACCCTCTCCCAGGATGCACAGCGGCAGAAAACCACTCCCACTGGGCTGCTTCTGGGAAAAGAATACTCAACACACCCAGCCTGCTGCATTTCCAACCTTGACCTGTGGTGACAGCGACACCTACTGTCAAGTGGAAAATGCGCAACACAGCTGGACTGGAACAGAGACCAGCAATTTAACACAATCATTCTGAGCCAACCTACAGCTCAGATAACTTAAATTTACATATAGCGCCTACTCAATAGGAGCAGGGTGCTACACTTATATGAGATTTTGGTAATTGGGTTTAGATCTACCTTAAGAAGCAAATGCTGACAGAGTGTTTGTGGCTCTATATGTCGGTTGGTGATTTTTCGCGTCACACTAGTTTACAAGGGAACAAAGCCACTCTGTTATATGTTAGCCCTGAAAAGTACTCTGAGCTGGAGTGTGATTACTCAATGGTCTCTTGATCAAAGTGGTGGATAGAGTGGAGCTCTGGAAGGGCAGGGAAGACGCCTGTCTTTTTTCATCATGTAAGCGCAACTTCCCCCCCCCCTTCGCCCGCACAAAGCTTCTTTACCAGCATGGGACCTCTTAGCATGTCTGCTCCAATGATATGCTTAGATACAAGTTTTATCAATTAGTATCGCTGTCTTTTGTCTTTTGGCAGAAGCAAACAAAACAGCTAAAGTGATAGAGTGATATATCGGAATGCTTTGCCTTCACTGAATGCCAATTCACGGATCATGTTTCCTTTATTTGTCACTTTGCAGCCATAAAATTTGTCATGGTGCAGTGCAGTCTCTGGAATAAGCTCAACTCTTGTCAGCGGAGTTTTCCTTTAAAGGATAAGTGTGTTTTTATGAGCTATTCTACGGAACTGGAAAGAGTACAGAGAATGGAAATGTCATGGATATGCAGTAGTGTTTGTCTGTCAGCTTACCTTCCTTCCCATGTGTTCATCTTAGAGGCCTGAGCCCTTTCACCTGGCTTCCTTTATAATCCCCTCCCAGCCAGACTCCACCCCAGGCCCTATCACAGAACACTATATTAACCTGTGCACTGCAAGCCTGCTTTGCTGATCAACGTGTTTGTTAGGCATTGTGTGTTTGGGTTCCTGCCTGCCGTGTGCTACGTCTGTCTCTCTGTTACGTTATTGGCTTGTCCCTGACTATCCCTGTCTGCTTGTGACCCTTGACCTTCGGCTCGTTCTTCGTTATCCTTGTCTGCTTGTGGCCCCTGACCTTCAGCTTGTTATTCGGTTCTCTCTTATCGTGTGCTGCTGCTTCCCCTCTTTTCCCCTTATCCTACGGGGCGTGAGCTAGGAAACTCCAGGGGCCGCGACCTGGTCCCAGCCTGCAGCTAACATCCTCACCACTAGAGGCCCTGGAGAAGACCAGCTGGGTCTTAGACTCCGCGCCCTGGGGAATCTTGGCTCTAGCTTCCGTTTGGATCCCGGTTGTGCTCCTCTGGTCCCGCTTTCCACAACCACCCAGTTTCCTATCCGCAGAAGCCAGCCATAGGGTTCACTACCTTGCGGTGCACTCCTGTCCCCCTACGGTGTGCATCTGTCACCTGGCCACAGGTGACCCTGACAGTTTGATCAGCCATGAACCCGGCTGACATCCCGTTACCCGTGGATGATCCGTTGCAGGGCATAGTTTGCAGACTTGAAACCCAGGAATCGAATCAGACTCAGGTGATGCGATTCCTCCAGGATCTGGCTTCTCGCTTCGAGCAGCTTCAGGCCTCCTTGGGAACCCTAAATCCGCAACCTCAAATACAACCAGCGGCTGCACCTATTGCACCAGTCGCAGCCACACACTCACTACAACTGCCAGCTCCGTCCCGTTTCTCTGGGGACTCCAAGGCTTGCAGGGGGTTCCTTAGCCAATGCACAATTCATTTTGAGCTCCAGCCCCAAAACTTCCTGTCTGATCGGGCTAAGGTAGCCTATATCATTTCCCTCCTCTCTGGTGAAGCTTTAGCCTGGGCAGCCCCTCTGTGGGAACTGAATGATCCAGTGGTTTCTAGCCTGTCTGGCTTCTTGAAACTTTTTCGGAATATCTTCGAAGAACCGGCTCGTGTCTCTTCAGCGGCCAGCGCCCTTTTACGTCTCCGCCAAGAGTCTGCTTCTGTGGGACAGTATGCCCTTCATTTCCGCATACTGTCGGCTGAGTTGAGCTGGAACAATGAGGCCTTAGTCGCAACCTTTTTGCATGGCCTGTCTGATAGAGTGAAGGACGAATTAGCAGGAAGAACCATCCCCACTGATCTGGCCGGCGTTATCTCCTTGTGTAACCAGATCGATATTCGCTTTCAGGAGAGGACCTTAGAAAAGCAACGCCAGCACTCCTTGGTTCTTAGTCAGCCTGAGCTCCCCTCTCTTCGACCCGTAGAGCATCTCCTACCAGCTGAGGAACCCATGCAGCTGGGTCGGACCAGGCTATCCCCCGAGGAACGTGCTAGGCGCAGAACTCTTGGTCTGTGTCTTTACTGTGGGGGCAAAGGTCATTTTCGTGACACTTGCTCTCTTTGTCCAGAAAAACGTTCGGGTCCACTTCATCTGGAAAGTGGAGTATTGGACCCAGAAATATCACCTTCCCCTTCTCGTCTTCTGCTTTCTGTGTTCCTTCATGTTGGTGCTTCTACTCATTCGGTCTCAGCATATCTGGATTCCGGAGCCGCTGGTAATTTTATGGACTGGGAAATCGCATCGTCCATGAGACTTACTCTTTTGCCCCTCACCACACCATTGGTGGTCTTGGCGATTGATGGTACTGTTCTCCCAGGGGGACCTATCCGCTTCCAGACCCTCCCTGTTAAGATGTCGGTAGGGACACTCCACCAGGAGTGGATATCCTTCCTTATCTTACCCAAGGCCTCAACGCCTATAATTTTGGGTCTCCCATGGTTACAGCTCCATTCTCCTCATGTGGACTGGACTACTGGACAGATCCTGGCTTGGGGTCCCTCCTGTTCCTCGTCCTGCCTACCCAAGGTTGCCCCCTGTGAATCTGAGCCGGTCATTCATTCCAGGTTGCACAACCATTTACATTTCTCTGTCCCTAACCACCCTTGGACGCACAGCCAGGCTAGCTTGTCTACAAGTCCTGCAGTCGCTATGTCTTGCGATGCGATTCAGGTAGTCGCTACACCTGACTCAGCTATTCACTCTGCCTCTGTACTAGTTATGCCAGTCCAGCCCATGCCCAGTGAGCCTCCTACTTTTTCTTGTTTGGGACATTCTGCTTGTCCTTCAGCTATTCAGCTTGACTCCGGCGACATGTCACCTTCTAACCAACCTGACTTCAGGATTCCACTGACATCTGCCCAGTCTGATGGTCCTGTGCAAGATGACCAGTTCCCCTTTAAGGGTCTAGGGGACCCTCCTCAGATTCCTGTTGATCCCCTCATGCCCTTGCTTATTCCTAGAGAGCCTTTGGTCCTCAATAGATCTTCTTGTCATCTCCCTACCTCGTTTTCGGTCTCTGAGGATAATCTTAAGTACGAGGTTAGACAAGTTCTGGATTCTCGGCTCTGCAGAGGCATTCTTCAGTACCTTGTGCATTGAAGAGGTTTTGGTCCTGAGGAGGCGTCTTGGATCGCTGCATCTGATGTCGCTGCACCTCATCTGTTGAGAAGGTTTCATCAGAGATTTCCCTTTAAGCCTGGGTCCAGGCGGGGGAGGGCCCATAAGAGGGAGGGTACTGTCATGGATATGCAGTAGTGTTTGTCTGTCAGCTTACCTTCCTTCCCATGTGTTCATCTTAGAGGCCTGAGCCCTTTCACCTGGCTTCCTTTATAATCCCCTCCCAGCCAGACTCCACCCCAGGCCCTATCACAGAACACTATATTAACCTGTGCACTGCAAGCCTGCTTTGCTGATCAACGTGTTTGTTAGGCATTGTGTGTTTGGGTTCCTGCCTGCCGTGTGCTACGTCTGTCTCTCTGTTACGTTATTGGCTTGTCCCTGACTATCCCTGTCTGCTTGTGACCCTTGACCTTCGGCTCGTTCTTCGTTATCCTTGTCTGCTTGTGGCCCCTGACCTTCAGCTTGTTATTCGGTTCTCTCTTATCGTGTGCTGCTGCTTCCCCTCTTTTCCCCTTATCCTACGGGGCGTGAGCTAGGAAACTCCAGGGGCCGCGACCTGGTCCCAGCCTGCAGCTAACATCCTCACCACTAGAGGCCCTGGAGAAGACCAGCTGGGTCTTAGACTCCGCGCCCTGGGGAATCTTGGCTCTAGCTTCCGTTTGGATCCCGGTTGTGCTCCTCTGGTCCCGCTTTCCACAACCACCCAGTTTCCTATCCGCAGAAGCCAGCCATAGGGTTCACTACCTTGCGGTGCACTCCTGTCCCCCTACGGTGTGCATCTGTCACCTGGCCACAGGTGACCCTGACAGGAAATTAAAGTATTTCTAAAGCCAGAATTTTTTTTTGGTATTGATTAGATTGGGGAATGGTTAAAACTATTATTATTAGACAGAGTTTAAATAGTGCCAACAGTTTGCGGAGGGCTTCACATTATAAAGGGAGACAGCACAATTACAATACAATCCAATACAAGAGGGTTAGATAGGCCCAATCTAATAAAAGGGGGGGGGGACAAGTGGAACAAAAGGCAATAACTGTAAGGAATGAGTTGATGTGAGAATTAAAAGATTCAGCTGTTAGCTGAAGGTAGGATCACCTTAAGAGATGAATTTTCAGAGATTGCCTAAGGCCGGCAATAAATGGATCGAAATTCGGACAGTTCAGCAGGATAGATTGGGGTAGAGGGTTTCAGAGGTTGGGAGAGGTGCTGGAGAAGTCCTGGAGATGAACACAGGAGGAGGACACAAGGGGAGCTAGAGATCAGGAGGTCTCGGGAGGAGCGGATAGGATGGTTTGGGTAATTGGTTGGTTGGTTTGAGACAAGGTGATGTAATTTTGGGCAGAGTTGTAAATGGCTTGAGCCCACAGAGCACCCACCCGGAGCATGATCAGGTTGGAGTATCACATGCTCTACTCAGAAAAGTCTAAGCTTTTTACTACATTTCTGCTGAGTTGGCTACTTCATGCAACTATCTAGATTGGTCTTTCCTCAGCTTTAATTTGGAGTGCTATACCTTAACCCTGATGGACTGAACATTGTGGGCACAGGCCTCTGCATTGTGCCGCTTTTCAGACCACAGTGTACAAGTTAAGTTTACTGCAGAGCACTTTCCAGGTCCAGAGCCCTGGCACAGTCCCAGATGTGACATATACAAAGACTTACTTTGTGAGTAGACCATGCAGGTCAAGCAATGGGATCTACCTCATTACTAGGACTGCTGGTCCATTACTTCCAGTATGCCTGTGTCACCACACAGATTAGCAGATCTCTGTGGGGATCTAGCAAGTCTTCTAGAGAAGAACATCATTACTCCAGCTCCTGAGTCACAGGTGGGGCACAGGATGTGGACCTCCTGGCATACAGATTTAACAACAAACTGGACATGTTTGTATCCAGGTACAGAGATCTTCTAGCTGAAGCAGTAGATGCTTTGGTGGCTCCATGGGATCAGTACAGCCTGATCCATGCACTTATCCCCATTAAACTCTATCCTTGTCTGCTTAACTGGATCAAGATGGAGGGCATTCCAGTAATTCTCATAGCTATGGACTGATCCAGGCAGATGTGAAACTCTGACCTGAACATGCTTCTGGTTGATGCTCTGTGGGCTCCTTCAGATTGTCTGGATCTTCTATCTCAAGGAATGGTTTGCCACTCTGAATAATTGCTTACTTTAACAATATGGTTGATGAAGCTCAGGTTTTAAGAGACAGAAGCTTCTCTGAATCAATGATCCCCATGACCCTGTAAGGCCTACCACTGCAGACAGAAGGCATACTTTTCTTTGTGCAAGGCAAAACAATTATTTTTCAAGGAATATGTCAATGGCACAAATCCTGGCCTTTTTGCAGATGGGCCTGGATCAGCATTTGGCTCTTCCCACCATAAAGGGTCAGGTCTCTGTGCTTGTGATCTTGTCCTGGAGACCAATGGCTTCTCTTTCCGACATCATCAGCTTTGCACAGCATGCCTGCCATGTAGCTCCCCAGCCCCAGGTGCACTCATAATAACTCCTTGGTATCTTAGTTATTTTTTTTGGCTCTTCAAAAAAATGCCATTTGAACCAATCAGAGATATTCATGTTTTCACTCTTACTCACAAGTTGTGTTCCTCTTTGCCATCACCTCTGCAAAGTGTTTGAGCTGGCGGCCTCATTCTGTTAAAGCGGAGTTCCACCTAAAAGTGGAACTTCCGCTTTAAGTACTCCTCGCCCCCTGACATGCCACATTTGGCATGTAATTTTTTTTGGGGGGGGGGAGTGTGTACCTAGTTTAGAGTGGGACTTCCTGTCTCACTTCCTCCTTTCTGCTTTCGGCCGCCTAGGCGACTCCTCCTCTCCCTCTAGGCGGCCCCACCCCTCTCGGCAATCTTCTGGGACATGTCACGGTCCCAGAAGATTGCCTGGCCACTAGCAGAGTGCAGTGCGACTCGCGTATGCGCAGTGCGCACCCGGCCGTGAAGCCGAAAGCTGTCACGGCCGGGTGCCCACAGTTGCTATGACGGCGCCGGCGGAGAGGAGGGGGAGAGGAGCGAGGCTCCGGCCGCCTGCATCGCTGGACCATGGAACAGGTAAGTGTCTGTTTATTAATAGTCAGCAGCTACACTTTTTTGTAGCTACTGACTTTTAATAAACGAAAAAACGTGTGGAAAACTATCTTTTTCTTGCCTCACACAAGCATAAGGTGACCCAGAACTTCCTTCCTTAATAAAGCAGTTTGGGCCTTTCACCTCAACTACGGCATCATTCTTCTGTCCCTCTGTCTTGCTGTACTTCATCAGGAGAACTCTCTTTATTGTCTGGATGTAGTTTGTGCTATATAGGTTTACCTCATAGCTACTGCTTCTATTAGAAAGGTTGACTCTTTGTCAATCCTGATTATCCCTTAAAGGAGAACCGTCTTACTTTTCCACCATTTCTCAGATAAACCATCATTCAAGTTTATGTTGTTAAGGACCACCCTTTCCTGACAAGGAGCATTTTACTAGATCTGTGCGTGCTCTTGGGGTTTTCAGCATCAAGCGTTTCTCAAAAGGCTGCCATTTGGTCTTCTTTTTACATATTTTCCATGGTCTACTAGGTCAGGGGTGGGCAAATGTGGCCTTCGAACTACATGTCCCATGAGGCATTGCAAGACTGACAGTTACAAGCATGACTCCAAAAGGCAGAGGCATGATGGGAAGACAGTTATTCCGAGAGACAAAGTCATAATAGGACAAGTAGTTCAGCAACAGCTGGAGGACCATAGTTGCCCACCCCTGTATTAGGTGGATGTTTAGACCTCATCTGATGCCATCTTCAAGCATAACATTTGAGCTGTAGGCAGTACCCAGTTATGATTTTTTTTGGGCCTATTAGTGTTTTGTTGCTGCTACCCACCCCAATTGGACTGCTTTTGAACATCTCAACATCTCTGAATTTGTGTCCCTCAATGGACAAGAAAAAACTGGATTTTGTATTTACTATAAAAACTATTTCTTGGAGTCCATTGAGGGTCATAGGTCCTAGCTTGCTGTGTTTATGATCATGCTCTTGTTACTGCTTTGCCAAAACATTGAGGCATGCTGGGAGTAGAAGTAGTTGTACTGGGCTGACCCACAATTTTTCTGTTTGTCAATATCCAATTCTCCTGTAGGTGGCGGTATATCCCAACAGTTTCTGAATTCCTGTGCCCCTCAATGGACTCCAAGAAATAGATTTTACTGTAAGTACAAAAATCTAATTTCGTCAGCACATGTTGGAATGGTTTCTGGGCGATGGTGCAATATAAAAAGTTATTACATGGAATGCGTTGATACAGTAAATAAGAAAGAATGGTTTTCTGGGGTTTTTCCTTGTTTTTAATGCTATTTTTCCCTCTGCAGCTAGTTATCTTTCCCCTTCAGCTCCTCAGAACAACAGCGCAAGCAAGTAAAATCTGATAATACAAGGAAATAATACATCTGCAGGCACCGTAACCTCTCATCACATGAGCGTGCCTTGTGCAACCCTCTTCTCTGAGAGAGCAATGGTGAAACCTAACCTGGTCTGCATTGTAGCAGGCAGAGCTTCAGGGCCAATATGAAGATAAGGAAACTGGCAAGCAGAGGAAATAAGCGGGAAGAGCAACCAGCTGCGCAAAATAATTTCTAGGATGAATATCGGAATGGTAAATGTAACATGGTTGTGTTAGATGTTGTTCAGGTGCAACTTTAGAGGGAATGTACAGTGGGTTTTATACTTTTTTTTAAAATGTATTTATTATAGTCAGGACTGAAAAAACAATACAATTTCTAAATTATATAAAAAATATTTTTTATAGCTAATCATTAAATATTGCATATTTATATTTTGTTCTCCCTATTAGAACCACAAGGTGGAGATGTAGCCAACCTTTTTTTGGCTTTGTATCTTTGTGGATACAATGCCAAAAGAAGTCTGTAGTTAGAACTCTGTTGATTTACTAAATTTCTACTGAACGTTTTCAATGAGTTCAAGTAATCTGAATGCCCAGTAATGTAGAGTTTGGATAAAAAGGAAGGAGCACCAGAGAAAAGTGACTTCTAAAATATGGTTGATCTTAATTAAAAAAATTAGCAACATCAAGCCAACGTGTTTCTGGGGAATAGACTCCCCCTTCTTCAGGGCTGGTAAACAAATCAAAGGATGGATAAAAAATACATATAACAATATATATATTTATAAATAATATAAGAATAATATAAGAATAAACAATCACATTATATAAATCATAATATATAAAATAAATATAATATAAAAAAATGTATAAATAATACTATAAAAATATATTATATATAAATAGAGCTGGTGACTACATTTGGTGAATGTAAAATTGGATACTGATCGAACCACCCCCCCCCCACCCCCAAAAAACAAACAAAAATAAAATCCAATGCATACAGAGTTGAAATGTGAGCAAGATCCTAATGGATAATATGAGTTATGCTCATAAGTGTATATATAGTCAGTAATTCTTTGTGTTAAAACCTCTGACGTCATGAGCATAATGAGTATATACCCATATTATCCCTTATGCCCTGTACACACGATCGTTTTTTCCGATGAAAAAAGTCAGATGGACTTTTTTCATTGGAAAAAACGATCGTGTGTGGGCCCCATCGGACTTTTTTCCATCGGTGTAAAAAAATAGAACATGTTTTAAATTTTTCCGATGGAAAAAAAACCGATAGGAAATTCCGATTGTCTGTGTGGAACTCCAACAGAGAAAAAACCCACGCATGCTCAAAATCAAGTCGACGCATGCTCAGAAGCATTGAACTTAATTTTTCTTGGCTCGTCGGAGTGTTTTACGCCACCGTGTTTTGGACGGTCGGAATTTTGTCTGATGGTGTGTATGCAAGACTGATGGAAGTCAGCTTCATCGGAATTCCGACGGAAAATTCCATCGGATTTTATTCCATCGGAAATCCGATCGTGTATACAGGGCATTAGGATCTTACTCATATTTCAACTCTATATACGGTACTTTTTTTTTTTGTTTTAGCTTTCAATTTGTATCCAATTTCACATTCACCAAATGTGGTCACCAGCTCTATTTATATACTTTTATAGTATTACCGTCATTTATAAAAAAATTATATTATGTTTATTTTATTATTATTATACAGGATTTATATAGCGCCAACAGTTTGCGCAGTGCTTTACAATGTAGGGAGACACTACACCAACAGTACAATTCAAAACAAGAGGGTTAGAGGAGCCCTGCTCCTGTGAGCTTACAATCTAAGAGGGAGGGGCTGGTGAAACAAAAGGTAGGGACTGTGAGGGATGAACTGATGAGGGGAGTAGATTTGGTTGTTAGCTGAAGGCCAGATAGGCCACCCTGAAGAGATGAGTTTTCAGAGATCGCCTAAAGGTGGACAGCGTAGGAGATAGCCATACAGAACGGGGTAGTGAGTTCCAGAGGATGAGAGAGGCTCTGGAGAAGTCCTGGAGGTGAGCATGGGAGAAGGAGACAAGGGAGTTAGAGAGCAGAAGGTCTTGGGAGGAGCGGAGAGGACAGTTTGGGTGATATTTGGAGATAAGAATGGTGATATAACTCGGGGCAGAATTGTGAATGGCTTTGTATGTTATTGTTAGTGTTTTGAATTGTATTCGTTGGGCAATGGGAAGCCAGTGGAGGGATTGGCAGAGAGGAGTGGCCGGACACTGAACGTTTGGTAAGGTGGATGAGTCTGGCATTCATGATAAACTGAAGAGGGGATAACTTGTGGAGAGGCAGGCCAATGAGAAGGGAGTTACAATAGTCAAGGCGAGAGATAACGAGGGAGTGAACAAGTTGCTTAGTGGTCTCAACGGTTAGAAAGGGGCGTATTTATATATAATGACTGTTTATTATTTTATTTATAATTTTATATATATATATATATACAGGCGGTCCCTGGGTTACAAACAAGACAGGGACAGTAGGTTTGTTCATAAGTTGAATCCGTTTGTAAGTCGGAACAGGTAAATTTTTTAAGTGTAGCTCCAGCCAAAAAATCTATTTTTAAGCATTTTGGAGTACATAGGGAAGTGTTATCACCCCTGTAACATTTGTTTGGCTGTCTGTGCACCTGTTCAGAAGATTTCACATTACTTTCTGTCCCAATGACAATTGGATTTTGAAAATTTGGGTTTTTTATTGAAACAAGGATTGGTGATAAAGCTTCAGTACAGAGGAGACACCTTTTTCCCCATATTAACTCTTACAGGAGAGAATTCCCCTTCCTAGGGGTAGATTTCCTCTCACTTCCTGTTGTCTTCTTCCGTTTGTAAGTAGGAGTCGTTTGTAAGTCGGATGTTTGTAAGTAGGGGACCGCTTGTATATATATATATATATATTTATTAGGGCTGTGGAAATGAACTATTAATTCCTCAATTAATCGATTAATTTTTTTGATCGATCAAAATTCTTTTGATCGGTACTCGCTTCTCCGGCTTCCGGGACATCAGGGAGTTCCGTCGAAGATCCGGTGACGTCACGGACACCGGCGGGGCTTGCCGTGTCCATCTGAAGGGCTCCTTTGCTGTGCCTTCATATCTGCATGCTGGCGGGACCTTACTATCTGCCACACGCAAGGGCTGTTACACTTCCCTCTATCACTTCCTTCTATCAACCTGGGATTCTACAGCCATCCACTGGGAGTTGTGATAGTTCCCTTCACGGGACATCTACATGCCGACGGACTGATGTTAGCCCCTTCTCATCTGGATTCAGCAGTGGTATCGTTGTACACATTTTTATACCAGTATCATAATTGGCTACATGTTTTTATGACTGCTTTTGCTACCGTTTGGTATTACTCGCACCATTTTTACAGTTTATGTAGCTACCGTACTTCGATTTTATCTCCAGTGCAATATTTATTTTGTTACCTACTTGAAGACTATAAAAGTTTTAATGCTATTCCCATCGAGCGCTGCCTTTGTGTGTTTTTTGTATCCTGCTATCCATTTTTCCAGTGGTTGGTGGCTGCACTGGGAATCAGCCTGCAAGTAGATCAGCTAAAAGTAGTTGGATCTGTATGTGCGTTATAATTAATCAAAATTAGTCGATTAATCGATTAAAAAAAATCGATTAATCGAACACGAAAATTTTAATCAGTAACAGCCCTAATATTTATTGCTACATGTATCTTTTATCCATCCTTTTTTTGTTTGATAGCCCTGAAGAACAGGGGAGTCTTTTCCCCTGAAACATGTTGGCTTGATATACATGTTCATCATTTTTAGTAAAGATCCATGAATCATATTTTAGAAATCACATTTCTCTGGACACCAGGTGCTCCTTCATTTTAATCTAAAGCTGGATACACACTATACAGTTTTCTGCAGATTTTTTCCTTCAGGTTTACCAAAATCATATAATATGAGGTCAAACCTTAAGAGTTTCAAATTGTATGCAATCAAGCAGACCCTTGCACTACATGGTTTCAGTAAATCTAAAGGAAATGGTGTGTATGGGGTCTTAGTCTACATGCTGGAAGCGGAGCTCCACCCTAAAGTGGAATTTCCGCTAATCGAAACCCTCCCCCCCCCCTCCGGTGTCACATTTGGCACCTTTCAGGGGGAAGGGGGTTGCAGATACCTGTCTAAGACAGGTATTTGCACCCACTTCCGGGAGTTCTCTCTGCGGGTATTCTGCGGGTAGTACGTCACTTCCCGCAGAATACAGGGACCAGTGAGAGCGGCGCAGCGCGACTCGCGCATGCTCCGTAGGGAACCAGGCACTGAAGCCACAAGGCTTCACCTCCTGGTTCCCTCACCGAGGATGGCGGTGGGGGCAGCAGAGTGACGAGCGATCGCTCGTCTTCTGCTGCTGACGTTGCTGGACTCCAGGACAGGTGAGTGTCCTAGTATTAAAAGTCAGCAGCTGCAGCATTTGTAGCTGCTGGCTTTTAATATTTTTTTTTCAGGGGAGCTCCGCTTTAAGGCCGCACAGAAAAGGCAGGGACCTATTTCCCGAGAGGTCCGATCGCCACCATCCATCACTGGGCACTATTCACCGGAAATCATTCCTTTCTTTTTGCACACACGAATACCCAATCAGAATCCAGTAAGTCCAGCAAGATCTCCAACACAAGCTAGATACTCTCTAGTTATCCGAAATGGAAAAAAAAAAACAAGATTTGTTTCATGCAGACATTTGAATAATTAAAGTAGATACAACGTCTCCTTCATTAAATCACTCCCCCCAATGAGCAGTGACTTATCAGGCAGCTCAGTAGGAGGTGTCAATTAGACAAGCATAGGCGTGCGCACAGGGTGTGCCAGGTGTGCCCAGGCACACCCTAATCACCCCGTGCAGAACAGATTCCCCCTACTGACCTGGGTCCCCCTCCTTCCCTCCACAGCACTGCCGGCTTCCCTCCTCTCCCACCTGTTGTTGCTGTGGATGTCTTAAGATGAGTGGGGGAAGGGGCCAGTAAATATGCCATTTACCGGCCCCTTCCCTTTCTGAATGAACATCTTGAATGATTAGTAGAGTGTGTTTAAGCTTTGGGGTGCACACCCTAATGCCAAAGGCTGCGCACACCTATGTAGACAAGGGAGCCTCAAAGCAAGCTTCATCTGCTTTCCTGTCTCTCCAGCTAACCCGTGGGGCTCTAGGAACTCTATATCATGCATTCAATGTTTCTTTGTAAATAAAGACAGTATATATGCAGTGAAAAACAGATGTAAACCATCAGTTAAAAAAGTGTAATTATAAAAAAAAAAAGTATAGTTTTCTTGTAATTTTTTTTTCCTCTGTGAGCTAAAAATCCTCAACCATTATTACTTTTCCTTCATCTGAATGTAAAGCATGAACGACAACATCTGGATGTTTGTTCTATAACTATGCTGTGACAAGTAGGCAATACTGAGTTAAATGAACAATATTTCTGGGCCATTGTTCCATATGTGTATTCGAATGTGTGTACCGTTCACCACTTTGAACTCGAAAAGCACAATAAACAGCATGCCTCACATCTGCAGCGAGGAACAAGACGGAGGGGGCGGCCATTTTACTCAATGTTTGTCATTGCGATATCCGTCATCGGGAAGGCTTGGACAAATATATTGCAAATGCTGTCATTTCTGTTGTTACAAATTACAGGAGTGCTGATTGATGGCAGCTTCTCCCAGATGGACAAGGCAATAAGAAAAAAAAAATGTAATTTATGTCTGTAGTTTTTGTATGTTTTTCTTTTTTTTTTTTACCATGCTCTTCTCATTATGCAAATTTTGTTCTGGAGGCCCATATGTCTCCTGGTTGACTTTGGGAGAATTAATGAAAGAAATGTGAGAAATACCTTCACGCAGAGGGTAGTGCTAATGCATGCAGTGTTTAGAATATGACAAGTTATTTAACTAAAGTTTTGCATGGTACTGCGGGCTATTATGTAAAAGAAGATTTGATTGGCTGCTATGGCAACCAGAAATTTTAAACAAAAGATATTCTTATTATGCATTAGGCATGTAATAATAGCAGTAACCCCTCTCCCCTTCACTGCCTACATCGTCACACTGTTTGGTCTAGGCACGGTCACTATGGTCTTCCGATACGCTAAGTAGCCAGTCGTGCCCAGTAATGGGTCTTTCAAATATATCATTTTAAAGTAGATGTGCACCCTAATGCCCCATACACACGATCCGAAAATCGGACAACAGATCGTCTGACTTTTTTCGCTTACTAGTCGTTCAAGAAATTGAATAGGTTACTAAAGTCCCAAAAATTCTCGTACGA
This sequence comes from Rana muscosa, assembly GCA_029206835.1. Taxonomy (NCBI): domain Eukaryota; kingdom Metazoa; phylum Chordata; class Amphibia; order Anura; family Ranidae; genus Rana; species Rana muscosa. The sequence continues at coordinate 139,162,689 of CM055127.1, forward strand.
CAGAAAAAAAAAATCGGAAGTTATGTCATGTGTTGTAATGTATTTGTATTGTATTTTCGGACGACAACTGTACTGACTAAATGAAATTCGTACGATTAGGTATCGTACGAGGAAAATTTTCGTGCATGTCCGATAAAATTATATCGGATGAACTGTCAGCTCACGGAAGCCCTGTACTAACGATCCGATTATCGTACAATTCTTCCTCGAACTACATTTTTCGTACGATATTCAGATTGTGTGTACGGGCCATAAGGCCTGGTTCAGACAGATAGTAAAAAGGGTGGTCCCGCAAGGTCCATAAAGACATGGATGAATGAGTTTGGGGTGGAGGAACTTAACTGACCTGCACAGAGTCCTGACCCCAACCGGATAGAACACCTTTGGGATGAATTAGAGCGGAGACTGTGAGCCAGGCCTTCTCATTTAACATCACAAATGCGCTTCTGGAAGAATGGTTAAACATTCCCATAGACACACTTCTAAATCTTGTGGACAGCCTTCCCAGAAAAGTTAAAGCTGTTATAGCTGCAAATGGTGGGTCACCTCAATATTGAACCCTACGGACTAAGACTGGGATGCCATTAAAATTCATGTGCGTGTAAAGGCAGGTGTCCCAAAACTTTTGACAATATAGTGTATGTGTCACAATCTGTATTTTTATGATTGGCCAAAGTAGCAAAACATCAAAGTCGCATGGAAGTCGCATTGAAGCCACATTAAGTCGCAAGCAAGTTGCATCAAATCGCAAAGCAAGTCACAATGCAAAGTTGCATGACTTTGAGGTCACAGCAGTGTGAACCGAGCCCTAATGTTTTAAGCATCTGAAATAAGGAATTAATTAAAATCTTCCAAAAAAAACTTCTGAAAATACAAATCAATTGGGAAGAACGAATGTACGAAACGAATTAGAATATACAAAACAAATTACAAAAACGAAACATTCTAACATAACGAATATGACAAAACGAAATGATTTACTTAACCACTTAAGGACCAGCCACTGTATATATACGTCGTCAGAATGGCTCGTACAGGCACAATCACGTACCTGTACGTCCCCTTTAACTGCCCGACGTCGCGACCCCCCTGCCTTCCCCGTGAGTCAGACCGCGGGTCCCGCGGACTCGATCGCCGCGGGGATCCCCGCGATTGTCTCACGGAGGAATGGAGCGGGAAGATGTTAAAGTAAACACAACATCTCCCCGCTCCTCTACTGACAATGTCAGCGATCTCCGCTCTGTGTAGTCAGAGCGGAGAGCGGTGACGTGTCACTCGTAGCCACACCCCCACACAGTAGTAATCACTCCCCTAGGCCCACTTAACCCATCCAGCGCCCCTAGTGGTTAACCCCTTCACTGCCAGTGTAATTTTCACAGTAATCGTGCATTTTTATTGCACTGATCGCTGTGAAAATGACAATGGTCCCAAAAATGTGTCAAAAGTGTCCGATGTGTCCGTCATAATGTCGCAGTCACAAAAAAAATCACTGATCGCCGCCATTACTAGTAAAAAAAAAAGTTTATAAAAATGCCATAAAACTATCCCCTATTTTGTAAACGCTATAACTTTTGCGCAAACCAATCAATAAACGCTGATTGCAAATTTTTTTACCAAAAATATGTAGAAGAATACGTATCGGCCTAAACCGAGGAAAAAAATTAGTTTTTTTATATATTTGGGATATTTATTATAGTAAAAAGTAAAAAATATTGCATTTTTTTCAAAATTGACGCTCTATTTTTGTTTATTGCGCAAAAAATAAAAACCGCAGAGGTGATCAAATACCACCAAAAGAAAGCTCTATTTGTGGGAAAAAAAGGACGTAAATTTTGTTTGGGAGCCACGTCGCACGACCGCACAATTGTCAGTTAAAGCGACGCAGTGCCGAATCGCAAAAAGGGGCCTGGTCTTTATGCTGCGTATTGGTCCGGGGCTTAGGTGGTTAACAAATAAATCCAAAACAATTTTTTTATTTTATTTTTTTCGTTGTACACATCTCTAGTTTGCTGATGGAGAAAACAGTTCCTGTGCATTGTAGCTTCCATTTGGGAGAGCGTGTGAAAAATTGACAAAGAGTACCTATAGCAGGAAGTGCCTGAACAAGGCCCTTTATGGCAGGATCAACAAGTATTTTTTTTTTATAAAAAAGCTAAACATTTCAAAATATTGAAAACTACTTTTGACATTAAAATGTTAAATTGATATAATATATGAAGGGCTGGATTTACATCTACTGTAATTTATAGATTATCTATACCAGTCATGTCGTTTTGGCAAATATCTAAGGATGAATGCTTATGAGCATTGTTATTTCTGTTGCTTTATGTATAACACTAAACAAGAAACAGTCCATTAACTCAGTTATGTGCATCGCAAAACAGGAAATAATTTATTGTTTTTTAGCGGATTTCTATGAAAGAAAATAATGTCTGTAATATAACTACAAAAATTGCATATTCTTTTTTAACTTTCTAAAATAATAGTCTCTAAAAATTAAAAAATAAAACTTTTAATTACAAGGCCGGTGTAGTAGCTTATTATTTTCTTCAAGTTTGGGAAGTCAGCCACTACTAAATATTATAGAAAATCTGAACAAGAGACTGTTAGACTTCTGATTGGCTACACTGCCCTCTAGTGTCCACAATGATTGCTACAATTTTTATGTACTGTAATGATCATTTAAAACTTTCATTGATTTTAAATGGGGAAGCACTGGTTACAGACTGATTTTTTTTAAAGCTGAAGTCTAGATATGCTTTTTATTGCATAGTTACATTGGTCCGGCTTGGACAAATGTAAGTATGCACGGCTCATACCTGAGCAATTGCTGTAGAAGCTGTAAATCACTGTAGTAGTCAGTGCTACTATAGCAATAGCAGTGATCTTCTGGATCCTGTGCTGAGAGGCTGCCTTTCTGTATAGTAACAACAGGGGGGTGCTCTTTTTTTCCTCCTTTTTTTTTTTATGAATACATAGCGTTCTCTGATTAAATGGGGTGGGGCAGTAATTTCACAATCTCCACCTTGTTCACATTCATTAACCACTTCAGCCCCGGAAGTATTTACCACCTTCCTGACCAGAGCACTTTTTGCGATTCGGCACTGCGTCACTTTAACTGACAATTGCGCGGTCGTGCGACGTTGCACCCAAACAAAATTGGCGTACTTTTTTTCCCACAAATAGAGCTTTCTTTTGGTGGTATTTGATTCTGCGGTTTTTATTTCTTGCGCTATAAACAATTTTGAAAAAAAAAGCAATATTTTTTACATTTTGGTATAATAAATATCCCCCAAAAATATAGAAAAAAAATAATTTCTTTCTCAGTTTAGGCCAATATGTATTCTTCTACATGTTTTTGGTAAAAAAAATCGCAATAAGCATATATTGATTTGTTTGCGCCAAAGTTATTGCGTCTACAAAATAAGGGATAGTTTTATGGCATTTTTATTATTATTTTTTTTTATTAGTAATGGCGGCGATCTGAGTTTTTTATCATGACTGCGACATTATGGCGGACACATCGAACACTTTTCACACTATTTTGGGACCATTGTCATTAATACAGCGATCAGTGCTATAAAAATGCACTGATTACTGTGTAAATGACACTGGCAGGGAAGGGGTTAAACACTAGGGGTGATCAAGGGGTTAAGTGTGTCCTAGGGAGTGATTCTAACTGTGGGGAGGGTGGGCTTGGGCTCCCTACAACATGACAGAGATCACTGCTCCTGATGACAGGGAGCAGTAGATCTCTGTCATGTTGCTAGGCAGCATGGAGAAAAGATTTGGGACTTTATATGAAATATGCGGCCGAATTGGCAATGTGAACGTGGAGTGGCTGACAAATATAAAATACACCTAGTAACATTAGGTCATCTTGTATATACAATGGCATAACATAAACACATTATATAAAATAGTAATTGGGTTTATTGAATAAACATCACATAATAGCATGATAGCGTAAATAGCATGTAAATTAATAAAATTGACACAAGGATGGTATTAAAACCACCAGACTCAAGAATCCATGTACACATACATATAGCAAAGCCATAACATATTTGTCTAGGCCAGTACAGCAAATTATAAGAAAAAGTTGTTATCACTCTTGATTTAGTGATTATAAAAGCATCTATATAGCTCGACGCGTTTCATGGATACCTCCAATCTTCAGGAGCAGATGCAAAATAGCTATCTATAAAAGATAAGTAGAATATTTTAGGGGCTAACCAGATGACAAGCAGGGGAAAATAGAGATAAATCTTGGACTAAGAATGGTAACCTTAAATCATCCATTGTTACTTACAGAGGACCTGTGTGTGCGGGTGAAGGACACCAGGGGCCGAAACCAGCCAGGGGTTAAAAACATATTATCAATCCCGGGAGCTGAGGCGGTGACCTCAAGGGCAGCTGGATGGAACGCCAGGGGGGAATGGATATCCCTGAGGAATGCTCCAACATAAAGCTTATAGCGTGATATAGCCACATCATAGCCTGAAACAATAAATGTACTAAAGAGTGACTGTGAAATGTTACGTGAATATCACATAATACTCATTATGGGTAGGGATGTGCTAATGCCAACAGGGTATAGTTGGGTGGTATATGGGTGGTGAGACTAATATTGGGGGTTGAACAAGGGGGGGGAGGGGGAAAGGGGGAGGGGTTTACAAGGGGTAGGTGACACAGTATCAACCAAATGGGGGATTGGAGGAGATAGTTATACTCAAGTGTAAAAACCATAAAACAAAATAGTGTAGGGACAAAAACAAGGGCAGGAAGACTGCCACGGTGTTACCTGGGATTCCCATGTGAGGCACTCGACGATGTCCTGGCCTCACATAAAGTTCCAAATCTTCTTTCTCTGTCATGTTATTAGGCAGAACAGGGAAATACCTTGTTTACATAGGCATCTTCCCGTTCTGGCGCTCCGTGACGCAATCGCGGGCACCTGGCAGACATCGAGTACGCGGGACCTGCGGGCACGCTCACAGAGCACGTGGCGGGCGCGCGCTGTGGTTACTATGCAGAAGGGCGCGCGCTGTGGTTACTATGCAGAAGGGCAGCTGCTTGGCACAGGACCTGGAAGATTGCTGCTATCAATTTAGTAGCGCTGAGTACTACAATTATTTGTAGTTTCCACTGCAATTGCTCAGGTATGAGATATGCATACTTCTATTGGTCCAAGCTTGACCAGTGTAAGAATGCAGTCAAATCACACATTCAGCTTTAAATATGGGGGGAGGATTACAAGTGGCACCTTAAGAGACTGAAAAATAAAAATGTTAAGAAAAGTGCAGTGTGCTATGTGGACTGCCTGCCACCTGGCTTGTAGAGATTGAAAAAAAAAAGTAGTGTGCTTATTGAGTCGCTTGTCATGCAATTGTGGAAGTTGCCAAAAGTTGGTGAGGTCAACAGAGTAGGTGTTGCTTCACAGTGAATGTCTTGCAGTGTGCCGCTATACTTTGCTATGGTTTAGACAAAATAAGGCTGAGGGTACACTAAAAAGATTGTGGGAGTAAAATAAGCTTCATTGTTGGTGTCAGTGGCAGCAATAATAACCCCCAGACTTGGTATCAGCAGCAGTAGTTATATACTGTATATCCCGCAGTATGTGTCAAGGCCAGCAATAAGCCCCAGCAAGTGTCAGGGCCAAGAATGATAAACTCCAACAAGTGCCAGGGTCAGCAATGATCAACCTTAGTAATAGCCCATGGCAAGTATCAGCAATAACCCCCAGCAAGTGTCAAGACAAGTAAAAGCTCAAGCAAGTGTCAGGGCCATCAATGATAACCCATCAGCAACAACCCCCAGCATGTGTCAGGGCCAGAAATGATAACCTCAGCAAGTGTCAGGATAAGCATTAACCCCCAGAAAGTTTTTCAGTTCCCAACAATAGCCCCCACCCAGCAATAACTCCCATTGGTATTCAGTAGTTTAACTTACCTGAGAACCTACTCCCACAAAACTCCCTCTATTCTGTGCTGCTGCCAAAACTGAGATTTATCTGTCAATCAAAATATCATAACTGCAGGCAGTGTGCTAGAACGTTCCTGGCACTTCTTTTTTGCAAAGGCAGCAGGGCCCACCAGATAGTGAAAATAAAAAGGATGAGGAGGAAGTGTGGCCACATGGTTTACATGCCATAAAAATAAAAAATGTACAGTTTATCTAAGTTAATAAAGTATGATCAAAACATATCCCTCCATAGTGTGTACTTGCAGAGGCAGCTCTAGGCTTTGTGAGGCCTTATGCCATGTACACACGATCGATTTTCTCGACGGTGAAAACATTGTCGAGAAAATCGACTGGAAAAACGAGGGAACGGCTTGGTTCCCTACACACGGCCGTTTTTGCCGACTTTTTTTTTTTTTGGCCGAGAAAAACGACCATGTGTGGGCTCCGTGGCAGTGTTTCCCTATGGGAAAACTGCCGCAGAAAAAAATGACGGGAATCACGACGAGAAAAATTAGAGCATGTTCTAATTTTTCTCGTCGTGATTAATGCCGTTTTTCCCGTCGGGAAAAATGACAAAAAGCCCACACACGGTCGTTTTTCTTGTTAAAAAAAATAAATTAAATTTATCCCGACAGGGAAAAATTATCGTGTGTACGCGGCATTAGGCAAAATATAGACATGAGGCCCCACTCACATCCCCAAAGCAAGAAAATCCTTCTTCAAGCAAGAAAAATGGCTGCAGAAAGATGCACGGATCTAGCACACAGGTGATCAGCACCCTCCTCACCCATCAGATATATGCAGCCAATATAACATCTGGGACCCAGCAAGGTGACAGCAGGGAACAGAAAACAGGGCAGCACCGGAGGTGGTGGCACGCCATCCTGGTGATTAATCACAGGCAAATTAGATGGCCGCGAGGCCCCTGTGAGTGCGAGGCCTTAGGCGACCGCCTAATTTGCCTAATTAAAGAGCCGCCTCTGTGTACTTGTTTTAGTTAATAGCACTAAGTGTAATTTCTGTCTGCTACTTCATTCCTCTGCTATCGGCATGAATCATATCTGACAAGTTTTCCTGACACCAAGCAAAGAATGGTGAGAGGAGAGGGACCTCCAGCTGATTGACAGCCTCTGCTCTGTTCCTGTGTGCTGTGTGAAGGGGGGAGGTGTGTCTCTTCCCTCCAATCAGCTCCCCCCCCTGTTTTCTGAACTCTCAAACAACCTTTAAAAATTCAGTACTTTGAACGATGTAGAGAAGAGAAGACTGAAGATAAACAGTGGTACAGCTGATGTAGGAGAATCTGTTTAATCTCTGTGTATCATCTGAGGCCAGTCACTTCACTGGGTATATGTGAGGGTTTACAACCACTTTAAACTTTCAGTTCAAACCAGCTAAATACACTCCAGGTACATCAAAACAAAAGGTGTGCAAAGTCTTACAGTTTGTTTTATTCAGGGAAGCCGGCCACCATGTCATTAACAACCAATGAGACATCAGCTGTCAGCTGCGGTTCTCTGCTGACATGTAAAAAAAAAAAAAAAAACAGAAAAAAAATTATGTGGGGTTCCCCCCAAATCCATACCAGGCCTTATGGGTCTGGTATGGATTTGGAGGGGAACCCCACTACAATTTAAAAAAAAATGGCGTGAGGTCCCCCCTAAAATCTATACCAGGCCCTTATCAGAGCATGCAGGTCAGGAAAGGGGGGGATGGACGAGTGCCCCCCCTCCGCTCTCCTGAACCATACCAGGCCGCATGCCCTCAACATGGGGGGGGGAGCTTTGGGGGAAACCCGCTGACAGCAGATGACTTATCGGTTGTTAGGGAAGCATTGGCCAGCTTCCCGGCCCGCTCCTTAGCAACCAGCTACAGTGTGTTAAAGAGAAAAAAAAGCATCAAAAAACACATCAAAAACACAACACTTGCGTTTTTGGTGCGGCTGTATTGAAGTCTATTACACACAAAACGCAATCTGCTACAGGATAAAAAAGTCCCTGGCCCTTTCCAAAAAATCAGAGCTGCAAAACACACAGATGTGAACTACATCCGTAGAAAACTATGGTAAATGGACTGTATTTCTGCAAAACGCACCAAAAAACGCATAGGTGTGAACGTACGGTCAAAGGTGCATGAGCTTATTGCAGTGAAGCATGAACTTCTTTGAACGGGCTGCCTTATGTGTTAAGTGTAACTTCAGTCTGAATGGGGGCCAGGCCTTTGCGCACCTTTTGTTTTGATGCACCTACAATGTATTTAATGGATTGAATCTTAAAGCTTAGTTGGGTTTTTAAAGACTCCCAACTGAAAGTGGAGTTTTTTTACTGGCAAAAAAGCGGTGGTCGAAAAAATTGTTCAGAGTTGGAATAAAAGGGTAAGAAGCAAAATTCTGATGTTCAGACTGTAGAGTATTTGTACAGCATTTCTCCCAGGTTTAAGTCTAAAGGGGAGTCAGACTTTAAATAAAAAGGCCCATACCACGTTCTGTGCTTTCATCGTTGTGTGCTGCTGCCACACTAAATGGCGATGAGAGACGGGCACAATGGAGCACTCAGCAGCTCAGTGAATAGGCCCTTGAAATGGAATAAGCCCAGATACAATACGAGTCTCTTTCAGTGCCTCAGCACCTGTAACGCTGCTGTTTAAAACATCTCCATTACTCAGTCATCACTGTTGATTTCCCACCAAGCTCGTGTGTCAGCGGTGGGCATTACACACTGGCGATATCTGAATGGTCCATGGCAGGTTAGCGAAATGAGATTACAGTGCTGTGGAATCGTTCTGAGCTATCCATCTGCCTATTAATGAGAAGATAAAGAAGAAAGTTATAGACTATTTAAAGTGCAGATCTTAGCTCCAAAAATATTTGCGGGTCCTGGAGAAAAATCTTTGGAGTCAATTTCAAATGGAGGACGGCTGCCGCTAGCTGCTGAACAACACATTATTACTCCACACCGGGACCTGCAATTTACAAGCCATTCATAAAATGCAGGCTGCAAAGTCTCATGAAGTTCTCTCGGATGAATGCTACAAAGTGAACTGTGATTGCGGGCCCACTTACCCTAAAGCCCTATACACACGATCGGTTTTACCGATGAAAACCGTCCGATGTTTTTTTTTTTATCGGACAAACCGATCGTGTGTTGGACCCATCGGTCTTTTTTCCATCGGTTTTAAAAAATAGAACATGTTTCAAATTTTTCCGATGGATCCAATACCGATAGCAAATTCCGATCGTCTATGGGCAAGTCCATCAGATAAAAAACCCGCGCATGCTCAGAATCAAGTCGACGCATGCTCAGAAGCATTAAACGTAATTTTTCTCGGCTCATCGGAGTGTTTTACGTCACCGCGTTTGGAACAGTCGGTTTTTTGACTGATGGTGCGTAGGCAAGACTGATGGGAAACAGTTTCATCGGATATCCGATGGACAAATCCATCAGACTAGAATCCGATCGTGTGTACAGCGCTTTAGGTAGGGTGACCAGACATCCCCGGTTTCCGGGGACAGTCCCCGGATTGAGGACACTGTCGCTGGACCAAGTCTGTCCCCGGTTTTGGACAGAGAGTCACTGATTGCCGGAAAAAAGTTTGAGTTTGAGACCGAACTTGGCCCGAACTTGACCCCGAACCCGAACCCCATTGAAGTCAATGGGGACCCGAACTTCTGAGGACTATTCGCGCTTGTTTCCCGTGCTTAGAACTGTCCCTGCACAGTGTCATTTCTGAAGGAAAAAAAGTCATTTAAAACTCACTCGCGGCTGTAATGAATTGTCGGCTCCCGGCAATACATAGAAAAGTCATTGATAAAAAATTTTAAAAAAGCGTGGGGGTTCCCCCAAATTCAATTACCAGGCCCTTCAGGTCTGGTATGGATATTAAGGGGAACCCTGCCGCAAATTTAAAAAAAAATGCGTGCGGTTCCCCCAAATATCCATACCAGGCCCTTCAGGTCTGGTATGGATTTTAAGGGGAACTCCACCCCAAATTTAAAAAAAAAATGGCGTGGAGTACCCCCAAAAATCCAGACCAGACCCTTTATTCTTTATCAGGCCGCAGGAAAAGAGGGGGGACGAGAGAGCGCCCCCCCCCCTGAACCGTACCAGGCCACATGCCCTCAACATGGGAAGGATGTCCCCATGTTGATGGGGACAAGGGCCTCATCCCCACAACCCTTGCCCGGTGGTTGTGGGGGTCTGCGGGCGGGGGGCTTATCGGAATCTGGAAGACCCCTTTAACAAAGGGGACCCCCAGATCCCACCCCCCCTATGTGAATTGGTAATGGGGTATGAAATCCAGTGTCCCACGGCGATCCCAATGTCCAGCGCTGTCCAGACGAAATGTCATTGGCTGAGCCTGAGCGGACCTGATGGGGAACTTCCTCGGCAGTGTATTAAATGAATAGACCCGCCCCTTCTAAAGTTCCCCATCAGGTCCGCTCAGCCAATGACGTAGTGTAAGGCTGAGGGCCTGATGCGGAACGTGAGAAGGGGCGGGCCTATTCATGTATTATACTGCGGAGGAAGTTCCCCATCAGGTCCGCTCATCCAATGACGTAGGCGGGGTCTGACATACGAGGTGGCGGACCTGATGGGGAACTTCCTCCACAGTGTAATACATGAATAGACCCGCCCCTTCTCACGTTCCGCATCAGGTCCTCAGCCTTACACCGGCTACATGTGGCAGTTTATAGTCCCCCTTTGTTAGTCCCCTCAGTGTCGCTCTATTCACTGTCTCTCTCTTGCTCCCGTGCCTCCAGGAAATCCTGCTCCCGTGTGTTATGGCAGGATCCCTCTTGCCCCGGCCCAAGGCAGGATACCCCCCCAGACTATGGGGCACCACTGAGGGCCACCGACAGCCTCCTCAACATTGCATCTCCATTTTTCACCCGACTGCCCCTGCTGGCATGGCCCATGACTATTTATGAGGTGGTCTCAGCCCCCTGCCAGCCCACCACTGGGGATTGGCTGTGGCCTCATAAATATGCATGGCAGCTCCTCTTAAAGGGGTTGTAAAGGTTAATTTTTTATTTTCTAAATAGGTTCCTTTAAGCTGGTGCATTGTTGGTTCACTTACCTTTTCCTTTGATTTACCTTCTAAATGTTTTTTTTCTTTGTCTGAATTTCTCACATCCTATTTCTCCTCACTAAATTTCACACCATCATCCGAGCCGTGTGGAGTCAGCCAGAACAGCTTACTGAACAGCTTACTGAGGAGGAACAGGAAGTGAGAAATTCAGACAAAGAAAACAAAGAAAAAACACATTTAGAAGGTAAATCAAAGGAAAAGGTAAGTGAACCAACAATGCACTAGCTTAAAGGAACCTATTTAGAAAATAAAAAACGAACCTTTACGACCCCTTTAACCTCCACCCACTAATTCTAGAATATTTTCAAACCTTCTAGCACAGGGGGAGTCACCAGAGGGCTGCCAGGATAAGTCATCCAGCCATGAACTTTACTGAACCCTGACCCTTGCTCAGACTTACTGTACCTCTGAGCCAAGCTACAATTTTCCTACTCTAAACTCTAACACACCCAGGGGCGGATCCAGAGTCTAGTCTCGGGATGGGCACTGCCAGAAAATATGATTTTTGGCGGGCAATTTAATGGGGAAATGGCTGGTGTTAACGCTTCAATCATCAAGGCACCATGGTTGTTATGGTGTCAGAATGATTGTAGTGCATTATTTATATTATTACATTGTAATATAAAATGAAATAGTTCAACTCACCATAATGCAGAATCAGTGGATGCCCTGAGTGTGTCACTTGCCACCGTCGCCTGCCACCAGATGCAGATTGTCACTTGCCACAAGTTGCGGATTGTCACTTGCCACATCATCTGCCACACGGTGTGGATTGTCACTTGCCACGTCACCTGCAACACTTTGCGGATTGTCACTTGCCACGTCGCCTGCCACAAGTTGCGGATTGTCACTTGCCACATCGCCTGCCACAAGTTGCGGATTGTCACTTGCCACGTCACCTGCCACACGTTGCGGATTGTCCACCTGCCACAAATTGCAGATTATCACTTGCCACGTCACCTGCCACACGTTGCGGATTGTCCACTTGCCACGTCACCTCCCACAAGTTGCGGATTGTCCACTTGCCACGTCACCTGCCACAAGTTGCAAATTGTCCACTTGCCACATCACCTCCCACAAGTTGCGGATTGTCCATTTGCCATGTCACCTGCCACAAGTTGCAAATTGTCCACTTGCCACGTCACCTCCCAGCTGCCCGTCCGCTCTCTCACCCACCCGTCCAGCTGCGTCCACTCTCTCACCCGCCCGCCGAGCCGCCTAGCTGCCCAGACGGGTAGCTGGGCGGCTCACCCACCGTGCTGCCTACACACTCACCTGCCCGCCAAGCCGCCCGCACACTCACCCGCTGACTCACCCACAACTAATTCCTCCCCCCTGGATCCGCCCCTGAACACACCCTTCACTAACTTCTAGCACACACTAGAGGGTGCTACATGAGGAACACAATAACAAGTTTGCAGTGTTGACTTGGCCTCCAAAGTCTCCAGATTTCAATCCAATCAAGCATCTGTGGGATGTGCTGAAAAAAAACAAGTCTGACCCATGGAGGCCCCACCTTGCAACTTACAGGACTTGCTACTGACTAGGGATGAGTTCGGTGTTCGAGTCGAACATACGTTCGACTCGAACATCGGCTGTTCGACGAACATCGAACGATTTGGGCCGTTCGCGCTAAATTCGAGTGACGCGAACGACCCACAATACACTGCGCCATGGCAGTGCAATCCCGGTGCTGTGATTGGCCAAGCATGCACTGTGACCCCGCATGCTTGGCCAATCACAGCGCCGGCAACTAGGAGAGCCATAATTGGCCACAGGCAGGTTGCCTGTGGCCAATTATAGCTCAGGGGGTTTAGCACACGCCCCACACTATAAAAGGCCGCCAGCGCGGCGGCCTTGTGTAGTGTGTTCCGGCGCAGGGAAAGAGAAGGATAGGCAGGGACAGTGTTGATATTCTTTGTGCTATTCTTGTGTGCAGGGAGAGAGAAGGAAAGGCAGGGAGAGTGTCAGTGTCATATTCTTTGCTAAACCTTGTGTGCAGGGAGAGAGAAGGATAGGCGGGGAACAGTGTCAGTGTCATATTCTTTACTAAACCTTGTGTGCAGGGAGAGAGAAGGATAGGCAGGGAGAGTGTCAGTGTCATATTCTTTGATAAACCTTGTGTGCAGGGAGAGAGAAGGATAGGCAGGGGACAGTGTCAGTGTCATATTCTTTACTAAACCTTGTGTGCAGGGAGAGAGAAGGATAGGCAGGGAGAGTGTCAGTGTCATATTCTTTGCTAAACCTTGTGTGCAGGGAGAGAGAAGGATAGGCAGGGGACAGTGTCAGTGTCATATTCTTTACTAAACTTTGTGTGCAGGGAGAGAGAAGGATAGGCAGGGAGAGTGTCAGTGTCATATTCTTTGATAAACCTTGTGTGCAGGGAGAGAGAAGGATAGGCAGGGGACAGTGTCAGTGTCATATTCTTTACTAAACCTTGTGTGCAGGGAGAGAGAAGGATAGGCAGGGAGAGTGTCAGTGTCATATTCTTTGATAAACCTTGTGTGCAGGGAGAGAGAAGGATAGGCAGGGGACAGTGTCATTGTCATTGTTGCTAAGCCTCCTGCACATTATACACCTGAAGTTAGCCCGTATTGCTGTGTTTTCCTGGTGTGTTACACCAACAGGCATTTGCAGCACTTACAGCGGGCGGAGTGTGCCTCCTGCACATTATACACCTGAAGTTAGCCCGTATTGCTGTGTTTTCCTGGTGTGTTACACCAACAGGCATTTGCAGCACTTACAGCGGGCGGAGTGTGCCTCCTGCACATTATACACCTGAAATTAGCCTGTATTGCTGTGTTTTCCTGGTGTGTTACACCAACAGACATTTGCAGCACGTACAGCGGGTGGAGTGTGCCTCCTGCACATTATACACCTGAAGTTAGCCCGTATTGCTGTGTTTTCCTGGTGTGTTACACCAACAGGCATTTACAGCACTTACAGCGGACGGAGTGTGCCTCCTGCACGTTATACACCTGAAGTTAGCCTGTATTGCTGTGTTTTCCTGGTGTGTTAAACCAACAGGCATTTGCAGCACTTACAGCGGGCGGAGTGTGCCTCCTGATCATATTACACCTGAAGTTAGCCCGTATTGCTGTGTTTTCCTGGTGTGTTACACCAACAGGCATTTGCAGCACTTACAGCGGGCGGAGTGTGCCTCCTGCACATTATACACCTGAAGTTAGCCTGTATTGCTGTGTTTCCTGGTGTGTTACACCAACAGGCATTTGCAGCACTTACAGCGGGCGGAGTGTGCCTCCTGATCATATTACACCTGAAGTTAGCCCGTATTGCTGTGTTTTCCTGGTGTGTTACACCAACAGGCATTTGCAGCACTTACAGCGGGCGGAGTGTGCCTCCTGCACATTATACACCTGAAGCTAACCTGTATTGCTGTGTTTTCCTGGTGTGCTACACCAACAGGTATTTGCAGCACTTACAGCGGGCAGAGTGTGCCTCCTGATCATATTACACCTGAAGTTAGCCCGTATTGCTGTGTTTTCCTGGTGTGTTACACCAACAGGCATTTGCAGCACTTACAGCGGGCGGAGTGTGCCTCCTGCACATTATACACCTGAAGGTAGCCTGTATTGCTGTGTTTTCCTGGTGTGTTACACCAACAGGCATTTGCAGCACTTACAGCGGACGGAGTGTGCCTCCTGATCATATTACACCTGAAGTTAGCCCGTATTGCTGTGTTTTCCTGGTGTGTTACACCAACAGGCATTTGCAGCACTTACAGCAGGCGTAGTGTGATTCCTGCAAAATATACTCCTGAAGCTAGGCCTTATTGCTGGTTTTCCCATCTCCCTGCAGGCCATTAGAATGTCTGGAAGGCAAACAAGGAGAGGCAGACAGTCAGGAGCCAATAAAAGAGGGCAAGCAGGCTCTGTGTCTAGAGACAACAGTGCTGGTCGTGGACGCGGTGCATCGCCATCAGCACGTGGCCATGGGACACGCTTGTCCTTCTTTTCGGCAGCTGGACGTGTTGAGCCGCATCATGCCGAAGACTTGGTAGAGTGGATGACCAAGCCCTCCTCATCCTCCTCATCCTCTCTCACCCAGGCTCAGGGTACTGGCAAAGCAGCTGCCAAAGCGTCCTCTTCCCTGGTATCAATGTCATCATCAGTCACTCCTTCCCTAGACCAACTATGTCCTCCTGAGGAGTCCCCCGAACTGTTTGAGCACAGTGTTGGGTACATGCTCCAGGAGGATGCCCAGCGTTTCGAAGGGTCTGATGATGATACCCAGCTAGAGGAAGGCAGTAGCGTGAGAGCAGAGAGAGGGGATGCTCAAGAAGGACACCAATCTGGCAGTCATGTTCCAGCAGCTGCAGCATACTGCCAGATTGGCTCCAGTGATGAGGAGGGAGGGGATGATGAGGTCACTGACTCCACGTGGGTGCCTAATAGGAGAGAGGAGGAGGAGGATGAGGAGGAGGCACATCTCCAACGAGGCAGGATGCCCTCGGGGGGCCAGCGTAAGGGCAGCACACCGACAGAATCACACCGCAGAGCTCCGCCTGTGCAGAGCGCTGCCTCTGCCCGTTATTCAAAAAGTTCTTTGGTGTGGGCCTTTTTTAAATCGAGTGCATCAGATCGCACAGCTGCTGTTTGCAACATATGTCTCAAGCGTATATCGCATGGCCAAAACATCACCCGCTTGGGCACCACATGCTTGACCAGACATATCCTGCCATGCAGCTCGTTGGCAAGCCTACCTTAAAGACCCACACCAAAGAACAAAGCGGACCTCTCCTTGCACCGCATCAGCTGGGATCTCCAACCCCACTATACCTTCAGTCCTCTCTGAAACCTGCACTGAGAGGAATAAAGGTGTAAAATTAGGTGTGTCACAGCCAAGTACTTGCGGGCACTCTGCTAGCAGTACACCGACGTCCGATTCTAGCAGGCAAATTTCCCTGCCCCAGCTGCTGGACCGTCGAAAGAAGTTCACTCCCAGCCATCCACATGCCCAGCGGTTGAATGCTAGCTTGGCTAAATTGCTAGCGCTTCAACTGCTGCCTTTTCAGTTGGTAGACTCGGCCCCCTTCCGTGAGTTTGTGCAATGTGCGGTTCCTCAGTGGCAGGTTCCCAAACGCCACTTTTTCTCACGGAAGGCGATTCCGGCTCTCTACCGGCATGTGGAAGGCAATGTCTTGGCCTCACTGGACAGGGCGGTCAGCGGTAAGGTGCATATTACCGCTGACTCATGGTCCAGCAGGCATGGACAGGGACGTTACCTTTCTTTCACAGCCCATTGGGTCACTCTATTGGCAGCTGGGAAGGATGCAGGACAAAGTGCAGTAGTGTTGGAGGTTGTTCCACCGCCACGCCTCCAAAATGCTACTACTGGTTGTGACACACCTCTCTCCTCCACCCCCTCCTCTTCTTCTTCCTCCATGGCCTCTTCCTGTGCTTTGTCCTCGGAACCAGCGGTGCTCCGTAGGCGTTCAAGGGGCTACGCAAGTACGCAGGCAAAAAGATGCCATGCCGTGCTTGCGCTGGTGTGTTTGGGGGACAGGAGCCACACTGGGGCAGAGGTTCTGTCTGCTCTGCAGGGACAGGCCGAGAGGTGGTTGACGCCACGCCAGCTTAAGCCAGGAATGGTGGTTTGCAACAATGGCACCAACCTCCTCTCCGCTCTCCGACAGGGATAACTGACCCATGTGCCCTGTGTGGCTCACGTCCTTAACCTGGTGGTGCAGCGGTTCTTGGGCAGGTACCCGGGCTTACAGGATGTCCTGTGGCAGGCCAGGAAAGTCTGTGTGCATTTCCGCAGATCTTATAATGCCAGTGCTCGCTTGGCTGAGCTGCAAAAGGAGTTGAACCTGCCCAAGAACCACCTTATATGTGACATGCCCACCAGGTGGAACTCAACGTTGGCCATGCTGCAGCGGCTGCACACGCAGCAGAGGGCCATCAATGAGTACCTGTGCGACTACGGCACCAGGACAGGGTCAGGGGAGCTCAGGTTTTTTTCACCACGCCAGTGGGGCATGATCAGGGATGCATGCACTGTCCTGGCACCATTTGAGGAGGCCACGAGGATGGTGAGCAGTGACAGTGCATGCATCAGTGGCACTGTACCTCTTGTCCACCTGTTGGAACATACGCTGCGTGGAATAATGGACAGGGCACTTGAGGCAGAACAGAGGCAGAAAGAGGAGGACTTCCTTGCCTCTCAAGGCCCCCTTTACCCAGACAGTGTTCCTTCTGTCCCACCCATCGCACAGGAAGAGGAGGAGGAGGATTGTGTCAGCATGGAGGTGGAGCCTGGCACTCAGCATCATCAGCAGCAGTCTTTTAGGGATGATTTACAGTCCCAAGAAACCAGTGGACTTGTACGTGGCTGGGAGGAGGTGGCTGCGGATCATGTCGTCCTTAGTGACCCAGAGGACTCCGGACCGAATGCCTCAGCTAACCTACGCTGCATGGCCTCCCTGATCCTGCAAAGTCTGCGGAAGGATCCTCGTATTCTTCGGATCAACGAGAGGGACCATTACTGGCTGGCCACTCTCCTTGATCCACGGTACAAGGGTAAGGTTGCGGACCTTATCTTACCGTCGCAGAGGGAGCAGAGGATGAGACAACTCCGGGAGGCCTTGCAGAAAGGTCTGTGCAACGCGTTCCCAGAGACTGGGAGGTTACAAACTCCTGGTCCTGGACAACGAGTTGCTGAGGCTTCGGTCAGTCAAAGAAGGAGTGGTGGGGAAGGTGGCCGTCTGACCGATGCGTTCAGACAATTCTTTAGTCCGCAGCCCCAAGGTATGATCGGTTCCAGCAACCATCGCCAGCGTCTGATATACATGGTGCAGGAATACCTAGGGGCAAGGTCAGACTTGGACACCTTCCCCCTCGAAAATCCTCTGGCTTACTGGGTCTTGAGAATGGATCACTGGCCAGAGCTTGCACAGTATGTAATTGAGCTACTGGCCTGTCCTGCATCCAGCGTTCTTTCAGAACGCACATTCAGTGCTGCTGGAGGATTTGTCACAGATCACAGGGTGCGCCTGTCCACCGACTCGGTTGATCGACTGACCTTCATAAAGATGAACCAGTCTTGGATCACCACCAGCTACCAAACACCTGAAGCTGATATAACAGACTAATTTATTTTCAAATGTCACATCCCTTCAAGACTGATGCTGATGCTGAGAGACTGTCCTGTTATGTTGACTGACTATCCTCCTCCTCCTCAATGATCCGATTGATGATGATAGCTTGGAAGAACATTTTTGTTTCTGGGTGCCGCCACCAGTGGCTAAGGCCCAATTTTTCAGCCCCTGTTTAACAGGGGCATGTAATTACAATTTTTTATGCAATGCTTTGCAGCAGGGCTCATTCCTGCACTCCAACTAGAGTATCTGGGAGAGGTTGTAGTGTCGTGGCACCAGCACCAGTGCCTAAGGCCCAATTTTTCAGCCCCTGTTTAACAGGGGCGTGTAATTACAATTTTTGATGCAATACTTTGCAACAGGGCTCATTGCTGTGCTCCAAGTACAGTATCTGTGAGGGGTTGCAGTGTTGTGGAACCAGTGCCTAAGGCCCAATTTTTCTGCCCCTGTTTAACAGGGGCATGTAATTACAATTCTTGATCTAATAATTCACAGCAGGGCCCATTCCTGCGCCCACCAAGAGTAACTGTGAGGCCTTACAGTGTTGTGTCAACACCACCACCACCAAAGGCCCAATTTTTCAGCCCCTGTTCAACAGGGGCATGCAATTACAATTCTTGATCTAATAATTCACAGCAGGGCCCATTCATGCGCCCACCAAGAGTAACTGTGAGGGCTCACAGTGTTGTGGCAACACCAACATGTAAGGGGCAAATTTCAGCTGAGTATATATGGCAGGCCCCTACTTTCAAACATCCAACTTACAAACGACTCCTCCTTGCAAACGGAAGGATACAACAGGAAGTGAGAGGAAATCTACCCCTAGGAAGGCAAATTCTCTCCTGTAAGAGTTAATATGGGAAAAAAAGTGTCTCCTCTCCACTGATGCTTTATCACCAATTCTTGTTTCAATAAAAACCCCAAATTTTCAAAAAACATTTGTCATTAGGACGGAAAGTGAGGTGAACTGTTCTGAACAGATGCACACTGCACAGACAGCAAAACAAATGTTACAGGGGTGATAACCCTTCCCTATGTTTTCCAAAAAGCTTAAAAATAGATTTTTTGGCTGGAGCTACACTTAAACAATGTACCTGTTCAAAATTACAAACAGATTCTACATAAGAACAAACCTACAGTCCCTGTCTTGTATGCACCGCCTGTATACGGCTGTTCAGAGTATATAGGGCCTTTTCTATTTTGTGTGCGGGGTTCCCCTTAATATCCATACAAGACCCAAAGGGGCTGGTAATGGGCTGGGGTGGGGGGGGGGGGGGTGATGGGGTAGCTATGCCATTTTTCTTAAAGATTTTCATACATATTACCGGGACCAGACATTACATTGGCTTTTTTTCCTTTAGAAATGTAATTTTGTGCAGGGACAGTTCTAAACACGGGAAACACGTGGCACTTCACAGGCATACTTTAGACACCCCCCAGGTATGATATTTATAGGAATATTTGACTTTTTTTTTCACTTTATGCATCATTAAAATGACTGCTCCAGAAAAACGGCCGTTTTTAAAACTTCTTTTTGCATTGATACATGTCCCCTGGTGCAGAACCCAGGTCCCCAAACCCTTTTTAGGACAATAACATGCATAATAGTCGTTATAATTAGCACTTTAGATTTTGAACGTTCGCATCCATTGTATTTAATAGGGTTCTATAGTTCATGTGAACTTTCGGTCCGTTCGCGGGTTCTGGTGCGAACCGAACCCGGGGGTGTTCGGCTCATCACTACTACTGACAGCTTGGTGCCAGATACCACAGCATACCTTCAGTGGTCTAGTGGAGTCCATGCCTGGATGGGTCAGGGCTGTTTTGGTGGCAAAGGGGGACATACTCAATATTAGGTGGGTGGTCATAAAGTTATGGCTGATCGTTGTATGTGTTAGGTGGTCATAAAGCGTTAATAACAATGACTTTTTTATAGGTGGTTTGTCTATAAACACACTTAGAGTATATGACTACTGTAACACCTTCCCTAGACACATATAAATGAAGCTGAAAAGTGGAATAAATGGTTTAGGTAGATTTTACAAGCTATTTAAAGATCCTGCAGTAATTACTCCAGCCTCTTAGTATTACCGCTCTTATACTATGTCCATAAATACTGCCATTTATTCGGCTTTCTCTATGAGCAGAGCTGTCAGAGTCACAGCTGTTGGTTTGTCATCAAGGTACTAATTGGCGCAGACTTGTGGACATGCCATGGCTCTGCATACAGGTGGTGGCTCTAGGCATAGTCATCATACACAATCGTGCTGAAATACACAATTGTTTTTCTAACCTTTGTCAGCGGTAAAGGTCTGAAGGTCAAATAATTTGTTCTGGAGCTCACGGTCCTTTCATATTTAATCACAAATCATTTTACACAGCGGCGTATTTAAAGTAGACGTAACCCCTCACGGAATGGCGTTCAGTTTGCTAAAGTGATGTGTTTAATAAACAATTCACTTTTATATAAAACTTTTATTTTCATATTTTGTTATGTCTTAGGGCTGTCGATCTCCTGCAGTCTATTTGCAGACACCTCCTGTTTGCATGGCACTGCAGTGAGGGCGTCATGCCATTTTCTCAGGGCGGGTTTCCTGATGATGACCACAGATGGCCGTGCCTGTGTGTTGAAGCAGCCTGTATGACAGGGTGTCACCGCAGGAGAACAGAATGTTGTCACTCTACAGGAAGTGCCTGAACACATGGCAGGATCGCCAAGTTGGGTCACATGACACTTGCTGAGGGTGGGGGGGCCTGAGGTAGGTTTGGGGATAGTTGGGTCACATGACACTTGTTGGGGGGGCGGGGGGCGTGAGGTAGGTGAGGGGATAGTCAGGTCACATAACACGTTTTGCATAGGTTGGGGGGAGCCTGAGGTTGGTGTGGGGGATAGTTGGGTCACATGACACTAAGGGGGGGGGGCTGAGGCAGGTAAGGGGATAGTTGGGTCACATGACACTTGTTGGGGGTGGGGGGGTCTGAGGTAGGTGAGGGGATAGTCGGGTCACATGACACTTGTTGGGGGTGGGGGGGTCTGAGGTAGGTGAGGGGATAGTCGGGTCACATGACACTTGTTGAGGGTGGGGGGGCCTGAGGTAGGTGAGGGGATAGTTGGGTCACATTAGACTTGTTGAGGGTGGGGTGGCCTGAGGTAGGTGGGGGGATAGTTGGGTCACATGACACTAAGGGGGGGGGGTGAGGCAGGTAAGGGGATAGTCGGGTCACATGACACTTGTTGGGGGTGGGGGGCTCTGAGGTAGGTGAGGGGATAGTCGGGTCACATGACACTTGTCGAGGGTAGGGGGTAGGGTGACCACATTTCCAAACTACCATTCAGGGACACCCTCCCTTCCCAAAAATCAGCTTGTGCTGTAACGAATCACAGCACAGTGATTGGACACAAGAGGCGGGATTTATGATTTCTCCAATCACAGGCAGGGGGTGGGAATTGTGCTCCTCCAGGCATTCCCGGCCAGGACAAGTACTGTCAGTGAGTAAAGCGGTGATGTGGTGGCCTTTTTTGGGGGCATCAGATTGGCCCGGGGGGGTGGCTGTGTCAGTTTTATTCCAGGACACTGTATTGTCCTGGAATGAATGTGCCCGGGACAGACCTGCAAAATGCGGGACTGTCCCTGGCAACCCGGGACATGTGGTCACCCTAGTGGGGGGGCCAGAGGTAGATGAGGGATAGTTGGGTCAGATGACACTTGTTGGGGGTGGGGGGGCCGGAGGTAGATGAGGGATAGTCGGGTCACATGACACTTGTTGGGGGTGGAGGGGCCGGAGGTAGATGAGGGATAGTCGGGTCACATGACACTTGTTGGGGGTGGGGGGGCCGGAGGTAGATGAGGGATAGTCGGGTCACATGACACTTGTTAAGGGTGGGGGGGCGGAGGTAGATGAGGGATAGTTGGGTCACATGACACTTGTTGGGGGTGGGAGGGCCTGAGGTAGGTGAGGGGATAGTTGGGTTACATGACACTTGTTGAGGGTGGGGGGGCCTGAGGTAGGTGATGGGATAGTTGGGTCACATGACACTTGTTGGGGGTGGGGGGGCCTGAAGTAGGTGATGGGATAGTTGGGTCACATGACACTTGTTGAGGGTGGGGGGGCCTGAGGTAGGCGAGGGGATAGTTGGGTCACATGACACTTGTTGAGGGTGGGGGGGGCTGAGGTAGGTGAGGGATAGTTGGGTCAGATGACACTTGTTGGGGGTGGGGGAGCCGGAGGTAGATGAGGGATAGTCGGGTCACATGACACTTGTTGGGGGTGGGGGGGCCGGAGGTAGATGAGGGATAGTCGGGTCACATGACACTTGTTGGGGGTGGGGGGGCCGGAGGTAGATGAGGGATAGTCGGGTCACATGACACTTGTTAAGGGTGGGGGGGCGGAGGTAGATGAGGGATAGTTGGGTCACATGACACTTGTTGGGGGTGGGGGGGGGCTGAGGTAGATGAGGGATAGTTGGGTCAGATGACACTTGTTGGGGGTGGGGGGGCCGGAGGTAGATGAGGGATAGTCGGGTCACATGACACTTGTTGGGGGTGGGGGGGCCGGAGGTAGATGAGGGATAGTCGGGTCACATGACACTTGTTAAGGGTGGGGGGGGCGGAGGTAGATGAGGGATAGTTTGGTCACATGACACTTGTTGGGGGTGGGAGGGCCTGAGGTAGGTGAGGGGATAGTTGGGTCACATGACACTTGTTGAGGGTGGGGGGGCCTGAGGTAGGTGATGGGATAGTTGGGTCACATGACACTTGTTGGGGGTGGGGGGGCCTGAGGTAGGTGATAGGATAGTTGGGTCACATGACACTTGTTGAGGGTGGGGGGGCCTGAGGTAGGCGAGGGGATAGTTGGGTCACATGACACTTGTTGAGGGTGGGGGGGGCTGAGGTAGGTGAGGGGATAGTTGGGTCACATGACACTTGTTGAGGGTGAGGGGGGGGCTGAGGTAGTTGAGGGGATATTCAGGTCACATGACACTTGTTCACTTGTTGCGGGTGGGGGGCCTGAGGTAGGTGAGGGGATAGTTGGGTCACATTAGACTTGTTGAGGGTGGGGTGGCCTGAGGTAGGTGGGGGGATAGTTGGGTCACATGACACTTGTTGAGGGTGGGGGGGGCTGAGGTAGGTGAGGGGATAGTTGGGTCACATGACACTTGTTGAGGGTGGGGGGGTCCTCAGGTAGGTGTGGGAATAGTTGGGTCACATGACACCAAGGGGGGCTGAGGTAGGTGAGGGCATAGTAGGGTCACATAACACTTGTTGGGGTGGGAGGGGGCTGAGGTAGGTGAGGGGATAGTTGGGTCACATGACACTTGTTGAGGGTGGGGTGGCCTGAGTTAGGTGGGGGGATAGTTGGGTCACATGACACTTGATGAGGGTGGGGGGCCTGAGGTAGGTGAGGGGATAGTTGGGTCACATGACACCTGTTAGGGGTGGACGAGGGGCCTGAGGTAGTTGTGGGGATAGTTGGGTCACATGACACATGTTGAGGGTGGGGGGGTCCTCAGGTAGGTGTGGGAATAGTTGGGTCACATGACACCAAGGGGGGGCTGAGGTAGGTGAAGGGATGGTTGGGTCACATGGCACTTGTTAGGGGTGGAGGGCCTGAGGTAGGTGAAGGGATGGTTGGGTCACATGGCACTTGTTAGGGGTGGAAGGCCTGAGGTAGGTGAAGGGATGGTTGGGTCACATGACACTTGTTAGGAGTGGAGGTCCTGAGGTAGGTGTGGGGTTAATTGGGTCACATGACACTTTTTGCACAGGTGTGGGGCCCTGATTCGGGTCACATGACCCCTTGCTGAGGGTGGGAGCATCTGAGAAAAGTGTGGGGATAGTCAGATCAAATGATTTTTTTTTGCAGATGGTGGGGGGCCCTAAGGTAGGCGTTGGGGGTAGTTGGGTCACATGACACTTGTTGAGGCTGTGTGGTCTGAGGCAGGCTGGGGGAGGGCGATATTCAGGGTACATGACACTTGCTGGGGGGGGAGAGGGGCCTGAGACAGGCTGGGGGATAGTCAGGTCACATGACTCTCTGTGGGGGCCTGAGACAGGCTTGGGGATAGTCAGGTCACATGACTCTCTGTGGGGGCCTGAGACAGGCTTGGGGATAATCAGGTCACATGACTCACAGAGGCGGGAAATCTCGGGAAGAAGACATCCTGAGGAGATTCCAGTCACAGCAGGAGGGGCGGAGCTAGGAGACATTTCCTGTCAGGCAGACATTGAGGTGGAAGAGGTGAAGTATCTGTACAGGGGACATGCTCAGTGATAGGGGACACAGATATTTATATGCCCCGACCTGTGAGGTGTTTCAGTGGCTGAGGAAGTATGCTGGGCCTTGTGGTTCCTTCTCAGAGAGAGGGGGGCCCCGCTATGAAGTGAAAGGAGAGTCAGGCCATGGCTGGATTATTTCACACAGTGTATACAGTAAAGCCCGGGGGATTCCTATATGATAATATGGTAGGATTTATTTCTCCTGTGTCTGGGGGTTTTGTTCATGTCAGACAGGTTTTACATTCTCATACAAGTCTATGAAAAATGTGAAATCTGCGGAGGTCACCTGCAGGTCAAATGCAGCCATCAATAATCTCTGAGTGACCTCAAAGCCTCCTAAACTGATGTCATCGATGCTTACCCCAATTCCAACCATACATGTACAAATCTTCATCTGATAATGTTCACTTTAAGAACGTTTGTTGAATTCTCTAATTGTTAATGGGGTCAAATTGATGTTCGTTTTCGACCGCAGTAACAGGAAAGTTCGAAGGAGCAGGATTCACATTCCAGCTGGGAGTCTTTGGTCAATTTACAGTTTTTTTTTTTGCCTTTTGAGGCATTTTTGAGCATCTCTGTGGGTTTTCCAAGGCTGAGCCTTTTTTATTCACTTCAGCCCCAGAAGGATTTCCCCCCTTAATGACCAGGCCATTTTTTGTGCTACGGAACTGCGTCACTCTAATTGACAATTGCGCGGTCGTGAGACGATGCACCCAAATAAAATTGACGTCCTTTTTTTCCCCACAAATAAAGCTTTCTTTTGGTGGTATTTGATCACCTCTGTGGTTTTTGTGCTATAAACAAACAAAAAAAATTACAATTTTGAGAATTTTTTTTTTTTTACTTTCTGCTATTAGGCCCCTTTCACACTGGGGCGGGAGGTGCGGTGGCGGTAAAGCACCGCTATTTTTAGCGGCGCTTTACCGCTAATTTTGCGGCGGTATTTGGCCACTAGCGGGGTGGTTTTACCTCCGCTAGCGGCCGAAAAAGGGTTAATACCTCCCGCAATGCGCCTCTGCAGAGGCGCATTGCCGGCGGTATAGCCGCAGTTTCCCATTGCTTTCAATGGGAAGGAGCGGTGGAGGAGCGGTAAACACACCGCTCCTCTCTCACCGCTCCAAAGATGCGGCTAGCAGGACTTTTGGAGCGGTCCTGCTAGCGCACCGCTCCAGTGTGAAAGCCCTCAGGGCTTTCACACTGGAGAAACAGCAGCCGCTGTTTCAGGTCGGTTTGCAGGTGCTATTTTTAGCGCAATAGCGCCTGCAAACCGCCCCAGTGTGAAAGGGGCCTTATACATATACCAAAAAAAGTTCGATATGTATTCTTCTACATATTTTTGGTTAAAAAAAACACAATAAGTGTATATTGATTGGTTTGCACAAAAGTTATAACGTCTACAAAATAGGGGGTAGATTTATAGACTTAATTTTTTAAATAGTTTTTACTGGTAATGTCGGAGATCTGCGATTTTTAGCTGGACTGCGACATTGTGGCGGACAAATCTGACCCTATGTGACACTTTTTGGGGACCAGTGACACCTTTTTGGTGAGTGGCTAGTGTAGGGATAGGATCCCTGTTAGGGCTGGGAAAAAAATCGATTTTAATCTTGAATCGAGTTTTGAGCTCAAATCGATTCAGATTTGAAGAAAATCGATTTTTTTTTATTTTTTTTTTATTTTTTTTTTATTATTTTTATTTTTATTTTTCCTTCAAAGTTTCCGTAGCAGGACTGCAGGGGGCGTATCTGGAGTGGCACTGGGCGGCGTTACCCCAATTACATCTACTCGCCGCAGCCGCCGTCTGCCTACCTGATCAGCGTGTCATGCAGACAGACGGCGGCCATTGCAGTGTTCAAAAGCCGCGCCTCCCGAGTCCTCGTCGTCTGTGATAGGCGGAACACTCAATTTCACAGCAGGCAGTGTTCAGCCTATCACGGACATCCTCTCATCCTCGTCTGTGTTATGAGGATGACCATGATAGGCGGAACACTGAATGCTGGGAAATTGAGTGTTCCGCCTATAACAGACGAGGAGGAGGCGCGGCTTTTGAATACTGGAATGGCTTTTGAATACTGGAATGGCCACCGGTGTAGCAGTAAAATCCGTATCCCATGAAAATCTGCATCAGGTACGGGCACAGTGATTGAAGCACGGGCACAGTGAGACACGGGTACAGTGAGGCATGGACACAGTTCAATTCAACTAATGCCGCGTACACACGATCATTTTTCCCGTCGGGAAAAATGAAATTTTTTCCTTTGGACGAGAAAAACGATCGTCTGTGGGCTTTTAGCCGTTTTTCCCGACGGGAAAAACGGCATTAATCACGATGAGAAAAATTAGAACATGTTTCTCGTCGTTTTTTCTGACATTTCTTCCGCGGCAGTGTTTCCCATAGGGAAACACTGCCGCGGAGCCCATAGACGATCGTTTTTCTCGTCATTTTAAAAAATGACGAGAAAAATGACCGTGTGTGGGGAACAAGCTGTTTCCTCGTTTAAAATGTCATTATTCACGGCGGTTTTTAAACCGCCGTGAATAATGATCGTGTGTACGCGGCATGAGAGTAACCTCAAGATTTTTTGTTGTTTTATTAGCTAAATCCAAATACAGTATTAATAATTTGGATGTTTAACAATCTTTGTTGCACACTGACTTTGCAGTTAGAGAAAGGGTTTGCCTTTGCAATTTTGTTTGTTGATGCACTTTAATTAATATAATAAAAAAAAATCGAATCGAATCGTAAATCAAGTTTTTTATAAAAAAATTGCAGATTTTTTTGGGGGGGAAAATCGCCCAGCCCTAATCCCTGTCTGTCAGGGACAGTGCTTAGAGAGAGGGAAAGGTTCTGGTGGAGTAGAGACAGTGCAGGGGCTATGTCTACCTCTCCAGGAAGCCTCCACCTTTGGGTGAGGACCGGCCAGGCTGCATTCCGCTCCTCGTGGCAGAAGCTGTCAGCATCTTCCATTCTTCATTCTGCTGCTTCATTGCTGTCACAGTTGCATGTGGCTCCGGACGGGTGTGCTTGTACTTGCTGAAGTTTTCTACAATATATTGCTATTGCTAAACTTGGACTCTGTGTGGTTGATTTTAGTAAAGGCAAAAAGACTGTGAACTTTGCCAAGTAAATGAGCAGAAGCTCTGCTGACTTCCATCATCCAATCATGTGCAAGAAAAAATGCTGTTTTTTTTATCTTCCTTGCATGTGATTGGCTACTCTTTGCAAAGTGAAGTCTTAACTCATTTACTAAGCTCTGGAGCAACTGCACTTGCAGAGTGTACAGTCTATTTGCCTTTAGTAAATCAACCCCTATGCGTTCGCTGCCCACCGCATAGCTCCCAACTGTCCCGGATTTCGAGGGACTGTCCCTGATTTGGAGCCTCTGTCCCTCTGTCCCTCTTTCCCCCTCATTTGTCCATTATTTTGGTCTGCGCTATATAGTTGTATATAAAATGCACCTTTTATCCTTCAAAAAGTGTTTCCCAGTAAATTTTAAAAGCCAATATAATGGAATAATAGTGGTAAAAAGGAGCCCGTGTGGATTTAATTAATCTTTTTTTGGTAATTCTCCTTTAAGGGGGTGTGGCAGGGGGCGTGTCCCATGCCTACATACTTTTGCTAGTAGGTGTCCCTCATTCCCATCTCAAAATGTTGGGAGGTATGGACACCGCACAGCGCTGCACCTAGCCCACAGGGGTGTGGGGGAAACTGAGTGCCGGGACAAGAGGGAAATCCTGAAGCTCTACATTAAAGTGAAGTTCCACCCATTTAAAAGTCAGCAGCTACAAAAAGCATAGCTGCTGACTTTTAATAATCGGACACTCACCTGTCCCAGGGTCCAGTGATGTGGGCGCACGGAGCCCCGCTCCTCTCCCCCTCCTCTCTGTGGTGCCGGGTGCCGGCATTGTTACTGTGGGCGCCCGGCTGTGACGTCCCAGCCCGGGCACGCACTGCGCATGCGCGAGTCGTGCTGCACACTGTGATTGGCTGGGCAATCTTCTGGGACCTGTGATGTGTCCCAGAAGATTGCAGGGAGAGAGGGGGAGAGGTAGGGTTACCACATTTCCAAACTACCATTTAGGGACACCCTCCCTTCCCAAAAATCAGCTTGTGCTGTAATGAATCACAGCACAGTGATTGGACACAAGAGGCGGGATTTATAAATTTCTCCAATCACAAGCAGGGGGCGGGGATTGTGCTCCTCCAGGCATTCCCGGCCAGGACAAGTACTGTCAGTGAGTAAAGCGGTGATGTGGCAGCCTTTTTTGGGGGCATCAGATTGGCCCGGGGGGTGGCTGTGTCAGTTTCATTCCGGGACACTGTATTGTCCTGGAATGAATGTGCCCGGGACAGACCTGCAAAATGCGGGACTGTCCCGGGCAATCCGGGACACGGAGTCACCCTAGGTAGAGGTGATCTTCCTTCCGGCGCCGCAGCACCAGGGAGGAAATAGGAGCTGGGTGCCCGTAAAAACAGGGTACCTGCTCCTCCCCCAAAAACGACATGACGTCACCTACACTTAAAGCGGAAGTTCCATTTTTGGGTGTAACTCCGCTTTAACTGTTAAATATGTTACACAAAGCCTTTCATCCAATCTCTATTGCATTTCTTGTTTGGAAAAGCCAATATAAAGGAGAAGTAATGATGAAAAAAATAAATCACCTGTTGGTTTAACTAATCATCCTCCATTCATTCTCTATGAACTACATAGCTGGGGATGTGATAGGGGGTGTCCCTGGCCTGCATACATTGGAAGGGCATGCAAATTGGGAAGCATGCTTGTGTCATTAGGTACATTTTCAAACAGATCTTATGGGGAATGAGCCCTAAGTTAGTTTCTAGCAGCAAATGTTCAATAAGAATGCATTGTCTAGACATGTGCGGTTCGTTTCGTTCCAAATTAATATTCGGACAAATTTTTCGTTATTCTGAGATTTAGATATATCCGAATACCCGAATTACAATAAAAACAAATTTTACCGAATGCTCCGAATAACATAACGAAATTCGTCTGAATTTTGGAAAATTCGGACTGAAATTCAAATCGAATTTTACATTGAACTCCAGTCGAATTCTCACTACACATATTGCTGAAATCAAAGACTGTGTGGGTTATTAGAGTACCATTTTGAAATAATGTTGTTTTTGTTAAGCCAAAAGTGATTTAAAGTGGTTGTAAACCCTATACCGTATTTTTTTTTATTTTTTCCATAACCACCTGTAAGAGAAAGGCATAATGAGCTAATTTGACTAACATAATAGCTCATTATGCATCACTTACCTTAGATCGGGGCCCCCGAAGCCGTCCTCGTCTCCCTCTTCAGCCGCATCCATCGCTGCAGCGATAGCCGGAAGGTTACTTCCGGGTATCGCCGCACCAGCCAATCACAGCGCCGCTCCGGCGCTGTGATTGGCCGGAGCGGCGGAGACGTCACTCTGCGCATGCGCTCGAGAGCCGTCACAATCGGCTACGCCCAGCGATTGCTGGGAAGTAGCCGATTTTGTGAATGGGATTAACCCCATGAATGCACCGTTGTCTACGGCGCGCATGCGCCGTAGACAGCGGCGCCTGTCATTTTTAGTAAATATATTTAGTAGATATTTAGTAGATATTTCTTGCACCTACAGGTAAGCCTTAATCTAGGCTTACCTGTAGGTGCAAGTTGAAAAAGTGGGTTTACAATCACTTTAAAGAGTCATTGTAATCATTTGATGAAGATTTTTCTTTTGTTTGTTCACTTTGCTGCATTCAAATCGAAAACAATATAAAAATTTTGTTTCGATTTGATGGTTTTGAATCGAAAAAATCAGTAAATTCAAAGAAGATTCGAAAATTCCGAATACAAATTCCAAAAACGAATTGAACGAATCAACCGAATAAACAAAATAACTGGATTAACCACTTCAGCCCCGGAAGAATTGGCTGCCCAGTGACCGGGCAATTTTTTGCGATTTGGCACTGCGTCGCTTTAACTGACAATTGCGCGGTCGTGCGACGTGGCTACCAAACAAAATTGACGTCCTTTTTTTCCCACAAATAGAGCTTTCTTTTGGTGGTATTTGATCACCTCTGTGGTTTTAATTTTTTGCGCTATTAAAAAAAAAGACTGTAAATTTTGAAAAAAAAGCAATATTTTTTAATTTTTGCTATAATAAATATCCCCAAAAAATATATATATATATAAAAACACATTTTTTCCTCAGTTTAGGCCAATATATATTCTACATATTTTTGGTAAAAAAACCGCAATAAGGCTCCATGTACACAGAAGCTCAAAAACTGTCATTTAAAGCTAAAAAACGTTATGTGTACATGAACACATAGGCCAACATAGAGTGCAGTTACCGGTAATGGGCTTTTTAAAAAAACGCCAAAACGCCAATAAACTGCAGTTTATCAGCTTCTGTGTACATGGAGCCTAAGCGTATATTGATTGGTTTGCGCAAAAGTTATAGCGTCTACAAAATAGGGGATAGTTTTATGACATTTTTATTGATAATTTTTTTTACTAGTAATGGCGGCGATCAGCGATTTTTATCGTGACTGGGACATTATGGCGGACACATCGAACACTTTTGACACTATTTTGGGACCATTGTCATTTATACAGCGATCAGAGCTAAAAAATTGCACTGATTACTGTGTAAATGACACTGGCAGGGAAGGGGTTAAACACTAGGGGACGATGAAGGGGTTAAGTGTGTCCTAGGGAGTAATTCTAACTGTGTGGGGGGGGATGGGCTACCTGTGACATGACATTGATCACTGCTCCTGATCTCTGTCCTGTCACTAGGCAAAACAGGGCACTGTCAAGGAGTTTGTGGCGGGTGGGCGCGCGCCCACACGGCAGCAAATTCAAAGCAACGTACAGGTACGTTGCTTTGCGCAGCCGTACCATTCTGCCGACAGATATCGGCGTTAGCCGATCGGCAAGTGGTTAACGAATCCAAACGAAACTAAACAAAATTCATTTTTTCGTCATGCACATGTCTAGCATTGTCTGACAAACTATGAGAACTGCTACGAATCTCTTCGTGAAATATTACCATGAAAAAGTGCCCTGCAGCCCTGTAAGTGTTAGAAAAATGTGACATAATGACTGAAAGTGAATGCCCTCCAGTAGCCTATGACTGTATCTTGAATGTATACATTTTTTTCCCTCTCAATCAGATCGTGTTGGAGGATGGCGTCGCGCACCTTCCGGCAAGCTTTTGTCAACATTTCCGACCTGCACCCTAATCTCTCTCGCCCAGTAAGTATCAGTGACTTTGTTATCGCCCTCCGGTTCAGCCGCGTCCCATCCGCCTCAGCCTGTATCACAAACGACCTCATTGTCACATTGTCACCGCGTTTCCCTGCGGCACTACCAGTGTTTCTGTAACTACAATACTCTGATTGTTGATGTTCTTTATTTACACGGCAGGGGATGAAAACCGATGCTGAGGGCGCTGTCCAGGGATGTGTCATGGTACCCGGCCCGACACTTACGCGCTAGCCAAACCTTTGTTACAGCGTATGAGAGACCCTTTTGTATCTGCTTGATTGCACGCTGAATAGATAATTGCTGGGACTCAGCGAAGTAAAAATCATAATGTAGCGAAGGACGTCTGGTATTTTCCACTTCTGATGGCAACATTTGAGCTGTCCCCAGCAATTTGCCTCAACAGTTGTGTGTTACGGCCCCAATAAATCCCCCCTTGGCTTGTTTGATTTTTATTCTGTGACTGGTAAGGTTAAAGGACATGGAAATAAGCTGAACCCTGCTGTGTATGTCTGCTACGAAAATGGCGTATCATAAACAAGACCTCTCCTGGGTGTTTCCCCCCCCCCCCCCATCGGCATTGTTTAGACATGTTTGTTAACTTGTATTCAATGTTTTGGTGTCAGATTTTATTTTGTTGATATGTCAGTTTGTAAAGCTTTTTTTGTAAACCAGATTTAGCATGAAGCCATGCCACGTGTATAACAATGGTGAGAACTTTACTGGTATGTAACTTTAGATCATCAGCTACAGCGCATGTAACTGAGACTTAAAGCGGAACTCCACCCAAAAGGGGAAGCTCCGCTTGTCCCCCCCCCCCCCCCTCTGTTGCCACATTTGGCACCTTTTGGGGGGAGGGGAACAACAGGTACCTGGTTTTGACAGATACCCGCTCACCACATCCAGCTCACTTCGCCTAATGAGACAGAAGTTCGCCCCCTTTTCCTCCCCCCCCCCCCCTGCAGCTGACCCATTTAAAAAAAGTGCAGCGTGATTTGCGGATGCGCAGTGGGAAACCAGCTCTGAAGCCGTGAGCCATTGCTGACACTATGTCCAACATCAAAGCTATTGAGAAGATAAAAAAGTAGGTGGAACTCCGCTTTAATGCAACGTATGGCATATGCATTGTGGTGCATTATATGTGACTTTAGCAGTGCTTTGGGGTCACTGGGACAGAAAGTGAGGGGAGGGGGAATCTCCCCAATAAGTAGAGACAGCAATAAAAACCTGACAGCCATTCTGGCTCTTATGCCGCGTACACACGACCGTTTTTAATGTCATTGAAAAAAAAATACGTTTTTCTCGACGTGATTCTTCTCAAACCTGTCTTGCCTACACACAATCATGAAAAAAATGCTCGAGCAAAGCGCGGTGACGAACGAAATGTACGACGGCACTATAAAGGGGAAGTTCCATTCGGATGGCGCCACCCTTTGGGCTGCTTTTGCTGATCCTCGTGTTAGTAAAGTTTGGTGTTCAGCCTCGTGCTTTTCAGCCTTGTGCTTTTCAGCCTGTTACAGCGTGACGAATGTGCTATCTCCATTACAAACGCTAGATTTACCAGAACGAGCGCTCCCGTCTCATCAGTTGCTTCTGAGCATGCGCGTTTTTTTTTCACGACGAGAAAAATTAGAGCATGTTCCAAATTTTTAATGCCCATTTTTCACGTTGTGAAAAATGCTCTGGAGCCCACACACAATCGTTTTTAATGACCAAATTAAAAAATGGCATTTTTCTCATCATGAAAAATGGTCGTGTGTACGCAGCATTACTCACTCTATGAAAAGCTAAAGAGAAACGTTTTGGCTAAAGTTACTTCTTCACAGCCCCAGTTCACCCTGCCTATTATAATAGTCCTATATTTCTGTATGTTTTCCTTGGTAAATGGGTGAGACATACAGATGACATGCAGGATCCACCCTGCTGTGCATTAGTTTAGTTATTCCTCTCTTAGCCGTATTACATGCAGTCATATATCATCAAATCAACTTTTAACAACTGCAAAAGAACTTTGAATCTATGTAAAATGTTGGTGCTTCTCCTAATGAAACTTAATAATATAATAATATAATGATATAATGGCACTAAATACATTTGTAGCAATGCTGCAGCTTTTACCAGGGGAATTTTTATGTTATGGAATAATTCGGCATGTCATGTGAAAACTTCTCATGCAAGTACAAATTACAAGACGGTTACAGGAAATCCAGACACTAAAGGAAGCCATCACCAACGAGGCTTAGTCAGCTTGTCCAATTTAATGATTAGGCAAAATGAGAAGAAAAAAAAATAAAAAAATAGGGTCAGTCTAGTATTACATTCGGCTAACGTCCACTTTTGTGCATTGTGGTACATAATGGTTTCCATAAAATCCTAACAGCGCATTGTATGGATTTACTGGGTGCCGAGGAGCAAACCTTGCTGCTTAATTGCCGTTCAGAAAGAAAAAAAATGAGTACTCTAACTAGTGGCTTTTAAGACCATGAAATCTAATTTACTAACTACATCTGTGTTTTATTTGTGTACAACATTCCATTTTTTATTTTTCAGAGCATAATGGGCATTGTAATTGGGAAAACAGATGTCAAAGGATTTCCAGACCGAAAAAGTTAAGCCGCCTTTATTATTTCTTGAGCTCTCGGAGACCTGCGTGTCAGTCAGAATTTTCTTTCCCTTGCTTTTTTCTTTATGCCGGAGGAATTAAAGCCATGCAAATAATTAATTTGAATTCATGCGAACAAATTACTTAATTCTTTGGAGAAAATCTGTCATATTTACCTCCCCTGCCTTTGCATTGGCATTATTGTTGACATAAGTTACTGTAGCATTATCCTAGTTTGTAAAGAAGGGTTTATATTTGCTAGTGTGAATTGTTGTGATAAAATAGAAAAGTATTGTGGGCCCTCTAGGACAGCTGACAGCTAATACACAAAGGGGGAAAATCCACTTTGCACTATAAGTGCAAACTACAAGTGCAAAGTGCACTTGAAATGACACTGAGGGCCAGTTCACACCACATGCAGTTCCGTCCAGTTCCGTGTGCTTTTTTTCTGCACAAAATGCATGCACAGTGTTTTCCATGTACACCCCCCTCCATCGCGGGGGTTACGTTCCGTACCCACACGCGAAAAGTGAAAATCCGCGAAATAAAAAGACCCTATTTAAATACACCCTAGGCATGTTTTGGTAACTTTTTAATAGCATATAAAGGTCTTTAAACACACTTTTAAGCAATATAAACACATAAAAGATAGAGAGAGAGCAAGAGCATGGGAAAACACAAAAATATTGTCATCTGCACATGCTCCGAATCGCGTTACCGCCCCCTCTAACGTCACCGCGCTCGGTGCGGTCCACGAGCGAGGCATGCATCCCACCACAGCCTCGCTCTGATTCACTGCTACATAACCGCGAAATATTACCGCGATATCAGAATTAATAGGTCCTAATTAAAATAGCGCGATATACCGGGACCGCAAAAACTGAACCGCGATAGAGCGGGGGTTTACTGTATTCCAATGGCTCTAGTTGGCTCTAGTTCACACCATGCAGTCAATTTCCGGTAAGTTTCTGCACCGGAAGCTGACCGGAAACTGACTGCATGGTGTGAACTAGAGCCAACAAGAGCCATTGGAATACATGGAAAACACTGTGCATGCATTTTTAGTGCAGAAAAAATGCGCACAAAACTGTGCGGAACTGCGTCTGGTGTGAACAGGCCCTGAAAGTGCACTTGGAAGTGCAGTCGCTGTAAATCTGAGGGGTAGATCTAAACAGAGGAGAAGCTCTGCTGATTTTATTATCCAATCATGTGCAAGCTAAAATGCTGTTTTTTATTTTCCTTGCGTGTCCCCCTCAGATCTACAGCGACTGCACTTCCAAGTGCACTTTCAGTGCAATTTCAATTGCACTTTGCACTTGTAGTTTGCACTTGTAGTGCAAAGTGGGTTTGCCTTTAGTAAATAACACTCAAAGAGGCATGCCAAGACTTAATGTGGACCTGAATGCAAATGTTGGCTTAAAGTGGTTGTAAACCTTTCCACATTCCCTACCCAGTGAAGTGACTGGCCTCGGGTGACACATAGAGATTAAACAAATCCTCCTACATAAGTTGTACCTGTTTATATGAAGTCTTCTCTTCTCTACATCCACTCAAAGTGCGGAATTTATAAGCTTGTCTGAGGGTTGAGAAAAAAGGGGGCGGAGAGCTGAAGTTACACTCTGCAGAGCCCAGTGAGGAGAGGTCTGATATCTGATTGGATGAAAGGGACACATCCCCTTTGCACAGCACACAGGACCAGAGCTGAGGCTGTCAATTACAGGCTGTGTGCTGGAGGTCCCTCCCCATCACTGTTTTTCTCTTGATGTCAGGAAAACTGTGATTCATGCTGATAGCAGAGGAACAAAGCAGCAGAGAGAAATGACACTTAGTGCTCTGGATTGAGACAAGTATCCACAATAGAGGGATATGCTTTGTCCATATTTCATGTCTGAGGTTTACAATCATCTTAAAGACTAAAGCTGGCCATACACGAGCATAAATATTGCGTATGAACATTCATACAAAAATTCTCAGTATTTCCAATGACTTGACAAATGTTGTTCGAAAGTACTTCAAATTTTGTTTGCTTTAAACATTCAATTTTGGAATGAAAGTAGTTTCCTAAAAGAAAAACCACATTTACTTTTAGAAATTTGTTAGAGAAAAAATATTCCATTCTGCATTTTCAAATTTTCTCGTCACTATAGTCGAAAACAAACATTGATGTGACCCAACTAACTTTTAGAAAATCGAATGAACTTTCTTAAAATGAAACACTTCAAACAAAAATCTACTAGTGTGTGACCACTTTAAATTTTGTTAATTTTTTAATCAGCTCAGGGGATGGTATTTACATTCAATGTGAAGTGTCCCTTGTGCTGCTGGCTGGTCTGATAGTTCTCTGCCCCCCGCAGCTGTAATCTTCCGATGCTGCAGGCAGGGCCGCCATCAGGAATTTTGGGGCCCCTTACACAGCTTCAGGCATAAGCCCCCTGGAGCAGAGGAGAGCCAGGGGGTGCTGCCGCAGCAAATTGAGAAGCAGGGGGGCTGCCGCCGTGAGGTCGGGAGGGCTTTGGGTGCTGCCGAACAAAAAAAACCAAAAGAACAAGAAAAAAAAGGGGTGTTGCCATCCGGGGCCCTGAGGACCTCCGGGCCCCTTACAGGTGTACTGCCTGTACCCCCCTGATGACGGCCCTGGCTGCAGGGGTCAACCACCTCAGTACCGCCATATGTACAGTTGCAAAAAAAAGTATGTGAACCCTTTTGGAATGATATGTATTTCTGCACAAATTGGTCATAAAATGTGCTCTGATCTTCTAAGTCACAACAATAGACAATCACAGTCTGCTTAAACTAATAACACACAAAGAATTAAATGTTACCATGTTTTTATTGAACACACCATGTAAACATTCACAGTGCAGGTTGAAAAAGTATGTGAACCCTTGGATTTAATAACTGGGTAAACCTCCTTTGGCAGCAATAACTTCAACCAAACGTTTCCTGTAGTTGCAGATCAGACATGCACAACGGTCAGGAGTAATTCTTGACCATTCCTCTTTGCAGAACTGTTTCAGTTCAGCAATATTCTTGGGATGTTTGGTGTGAATCTCTTTCTTGAGGTCATGCCACAGCATCTCAATTGGGTTGAGGTCAGGACTCTGATCTGAGGATCAACAAATGTGTTCCTACGGATTATCCGATGGTGTGTACAGAAGTCCGTCGGACTAAAATCCAAAGTACAAATAGGCATGCTCCGAACCATAAGACAACATTGGCAGAAGTTGCCCAAAGGGTGGCGCTAAAGAGCAGAAAAACCATGTAGTTTCGTGAATGTTGGCTGAAAAAGTTCTGCCGTCTGTATGCAGAACAAGTTCACGGCCAACGCCCTTCGAACAAAAGTCCACGGATTTGTCCGATGGAAATTCCGATCGCGTGTATGAGGCTTAAGGCTAGTTATACATGTTAAGATTTATTTTGTTCGGCCCCATAGACTCACTTTCTGTTGATACCGGAGATGTCACTGCTGCCCCTTGGGAACGGTGGGTCCTGGGGATCCCACAAGAACGCCCTTCTGCGAGGGGCTGTTACTAAGTTGTCTTGTCATGCTTTGAAAAAAAAAAACAGGTTCACTTTGAATATGAAGTCTGGGGAACCTCCTGACACCCCCTCATCCCCAATCATTCTCACCCCACCTGCTCCAAATCATTCACTAAAAAAATAATCCCTGAAATGTCACCTGTAGTAGAAGACCACTCAGGTTTTTTTGTATTTTGCTTAGATTTTGGATCCGAAAGGTTCACATTCAGTTTCACCATTCGAGATTCTCCATCAGCCTTCATCAATGCCTCGTCTTGGGGTAGAGAGGATTATATAAAATGTATTTCCGAAAGTTTCCGGGTTGGTGACTGTGGTAAGTTCATACACGACTATTACTTGTTATCATACAACGTTTTTGTTTCAAACATGAACTCAATAAAATGTCAGGATGAGCAGGTGAGATTTGGTTAAAAAAATGCCCGATCTCGATCCAGCGCTGTTCATGTAAGCAGCGGCTCTCCCAACTCTCTCTCTCCTCATTGGCTCAAATACAGCAGTGGAAGCTATTGGCTGTTGCTGCCAATCACAGCCAGTGAGGAGGGAGCAGGGCTGAGCTCTGTGTGTCTTATGGACCAAGAAAGTACTGAAGTAATTCAATCAGCATGACAGCCATGGAAATTGTAGTTTCACTAGTTTCAGAAGGGATCAGCTTTTGTGTGCTTGGGCTCGGTTCACATTGCTGCGCTGTGAATTTGTTCAGTTTTTTGTCCTGTGTGAGGTGCGATTTTACCGCAAATTTACAGCGATTTTACCGCAAATTTCAGGAGTTGGACATAGCTGCGATTGATGTTCTAGCCAATGGAATCATAATGTAAAAAAAAAAAAAAGGTGTTAACTTCCTGTGTACTTCCTGGTTTTTGTGGAGAGTAGTGTGGTGGAATTCGCACATATGTGAACCATCAATGCGATTCCAGAACGATTTACATTGATGTCTATGGAGGCTAAATTTGCAATACAACGCTAAAAACTCGCACAAGACCCTTTTTTGATTGCAACGCATTTATAGAGGAATCGCAACGCATGCATGTGAATGACTGTCATTGAAAACAATGACTTTATGGATGACATGCGAATTTAGAATGTTTTTGATGCATCACATTCGTTATGAACTCGCATCAGTGTGAACCGGGCCTTAAAGCGGTAGTAAACACTCCAAAAGTTAAACGATTTAACCAATATTAGAATCTAAATATTTGTTTAGAATAAAATGGGCACTAAGAGTATGCCCAAAAATCGTTCTTACTGTAAAAAATCTGTATATTCGAAGTGCTTCTGCTTTATAATAGCCCGCGCCATATCAACTTCCGCATCTGTCTTCTATTTCACTTTCGCCCGCAGTAAATTTTCATCTCCGTAATCCCGCACATGTGCAGTAATAGCAGTATCCAAGCCTCTTCTTCGTTTCCGATTACTACGGAAACGAAGTCTAGCGAATCAGAGACTACCCTTTAGAAAGAATGAGGAAGTATCGCAGGATGTCGGGGCTGACGCCGACACTAGGAAATGACGCAGCCCCGGCATAGACCCTGCATTTTTCCGGCAGGGTCTCGGCTTGCCGGACAATTAGGACATACGGCGCATGCGCGGGCTATGTCATTAGACAGAAATATACAGATAACTTGCAGGGAAAGCAGGTAAGAAGACATTCATCTAGAGCAACTAATTATAAAACCTGCACTTGTCCAGCTAAAGAAAAGTTGTAGGGATGGGTATACAACCGCTTTAAGTAAAAACTAAAAATGTGCCGCCAGGCAGGCTTTGTGGAGGAGACGTACCATAGTGTCTCTTCTGCAATAAAGGATTCTTACCTGCCTGTTAACCTTGTTAAATACAAACACCCCAAACGTGGAAGAAAACCAGACAAAGATGTCAGTACAGACTGCAGACCAGAGAGCTTGCAGATGTTGCATTGCTGGATTATAATTCTGCTTTTAAAGCAGTATTAAATCTAACAGCAAACATATATTACATTGCATATTACCATTTCTTAGTGTGATGGCTGCATTTGTTTTCTTTTTTAAGCTTTCTTTCTTATATTTTTATTTGGTGATCCAGCCAGTAACTCTGTTATTTTTCAAAAGAACAAGCTCTCTTCCAGATGTATCCATTACAGAGAGGAGACAAACCATTCAACACTGGCAGGGGTGCTTACAATGATCAACTTGTATGTATTAATGTAAAACCTGTGACCTGGAGTTTGGCTTTAGTTTGTTAGTGTATCTAAATCTGCTAGTACATTTTAACACTCCCCTACCCCCAGACTGACAGCGCTGCTGTCTTATGTGCCTCCTATCATCCTTCATCCAGAGTGGTGTCTCAGTAATACAGGAGGTGTGTTACTGGCCATATCCCCAAGTAAAAACAGTGGGAAAAAGACTAAAAAAGAAAACAAATGCAGCCACCACATCTAATGATTGGTAAGCTGCAATAATTTTGGTTTTGGGTTTAATGCCACTTTAAATCTTGTAATTATTAAAGTGGTTGTAAACCCACTTAGACAACTTGCACCTACAGGTAAGCCTAGATTAAGGCTTACCTGTAGGTGCAAGAAATATCTCCTTAACCTACCTACACCTACCTATATTTACTATAAACCGATGCGCTGATGACGTCACACGCATGCGCACTAGCGGGCCGGCTTCATTGACGGTTTTCTGAATGGGTTCTTGCTGGTCCGAGCGCGCATGCGTGTGACGTCATCTCCGCTCCAGCCAATCACAGCGCCGGAGCGGCGATGCACTGACAGCAGTGACGGGGCATCGAAGCAAGATGACCGAGGTGACCGAGGATGACTGCGAGGGCTTCGATCTCAGGTAAGTCATTCATAATAAGCTAGTATGCTATGCATACTAGCTCATTATGCCTTTCTTTTTCAGGGTTTTTTTTTTTTTTTTTAATTGGCTTTACTTCCTCTTTAAGGTATTACATCAAACCTTAAAGGGGTTGTAAAGGTTAATTTTTTTTTTCTAAATAGGTTCCTTTAAGCTAGTGCATTGTTGGTTCACTTACCTTTTCCTTCCATTTGCCTAAATGTTTTTTTTCTTTGTTTTCTTTGTCTGAATTTCTCACTTCATGTTCCTCCTCAGTAAGCTGTTCTGGCTGACTAAACACCACTCGGATGATGGTGTGAAGTTTAGTGAGGAGAAACAGGAAGTGAGAAATTCAGACAAAGAAAAAAAACATTTAGAAGGGAAATGGAAGGAAAAGGTAAGTGAAGCAACAATGCACTAGCTTAAAGGAACCTTTATAGAAAATAAAAAACAAACTTTTACAACTCCTTTAAATCAGGACCCTGACAGACTTAGTGATCTGCTGCATGTCCACTGCTCTTTTCTTGGTGTAAGGTTATCATTAAAGGCCCAGGAAAAGCAAAAAATACTGAACTCTGATAACAGTGCTAATACCTGCAAAGATAGTATTCAGGATACAAATTCCATTTTCACATGCCTTCAGTTATATTTTTTTCCATCTGTACATACAGGCCAAGCAATCCAACAACATTGACAGTTTTAGGAATTGGAACAAACATTTATACTGACAAGTATACAGTGCCTTACACCCCTTGACATTTTCCACATTTTGTCATGTTACAACCAAAAATGTAAATGTATCTTGTTGGGATTTGATTAGGAAAATGATAAACGGTTTTCAAATATGTTTTACAAATAAATATGTGAAAAGTGTGGCGTGCATTTGTATTCAGCCCCCTTTACTCTGATACCCCTAACTACAATCTAGTGGAATCAATTGCCTTCAGAAGTCACCTAATTAGTAAATAGAATCCACCTGTGTGTAATTTAATCTCAGTATAAATACAGCTGTTCTGTGAAGCCCTCAGAGGTTTGTTAGAGAACCTTAGTGAACAAAGCGCATCATGAAGGCCAAGGAACACACCAGACAGGTCAGGGATAAAGTTGTGGAGAAGTTTAAAGCAGGGTTGAGCCCCGTACACACGGTCGGACTTTTGCCCAACAAACTTAGTTTTAAGCAAGTTGGACCAACAATCCGACCGTGTGTACGCTCCAGCGGACAAACTTTTTTTTGTTTGGTTTTGTTTTCATCGGACAAAAGTTGGGTCTGCAAATGGACAAACTTTTGCCCAACAAAAGTCCGATGAAGCAAAGTCCAACCGTGTGCACAGAAAACCATCGGACTTTTGTCCGATGGACTAAACAACTAATGTTAAAATCAACCAACAATAGCAGAAGTTGACCAAGGGGTGGCGGTAAAGAGCAGAAAAACCACGTGATGTTGCAAAAAGTTTTGGGAAAGTTTGCAGAAAAGTCCTGTGGTGTGTATACTATGGGCGTTCCTGACCAACTTCGTTCGGACAAAAAACCACGGAAAAGTCCGATGGAAGTCCGACTGTGTGTACGGGGCTTAAGGTTATAAAAAAAATATCCCAAGCTTTGAACATCTCATAGAGCACTGTTCAATCCATCATCTGAAAATGGAAAGAGTATGGCACAACTGCAAACCTACCAAGACATGGCCGTCCACCTAAACTGACAGGCCGGGCAAGGAGAGCATTAATCAGAGAAGCAGCCAAGAGGCCCATGGTAACTCTGGAGGAGCTGCAGAGATCCACAGCTCAGGTGGGAGAATCTGTCCACAGGGCATCTATTAGTCGTGCTCTCCACAAATCTGGCCTTTATGGAGGAGTGGCAAGAAGAAAGTCATTGTAGAAAGAAAGCCATACGTTCTAGCACACCATGTTACAAAAAGTGGGTCATGCTGTTTTTTTTTTTTTTTAACATGTTAGGGAGCGTTGGCATCCCATTATTTTCAATGGGAGGCCTTAAGGCAGCATGCTTGCACATGTGTTATCACGCCACAAGGAAGAAATGGGCCCTAAACCTTTTTTTGTACTTTGTTTAAGTGGTAATGGAGACATTTGTTACTTGTCTGCTTTGTATGATAAGCATCATCTGAGGACATCATTTTAGGGCAATGCAAAGAATTCTAAACAATATATTTATTTTTAGTTATGATTGAAAATCCTCTTGTGCAAACAAAGGACCTGGAGAAAGAAGAAAAATTTAATCCTTCAACACCGACGTTAGTATAAATTTACCATATTCCATTCTTTAGAAGGCTATTAAGGTTTAACAGCAATCCTTAGAGCATCAGAGATTGGAAACATATGACGAGTGACTCTTTACATGTATTTAGGATATCTGACAGCTGTACTGTTTACATCATCCTTTTCCCAACCCTCTGATTAATGCTAGCCATCAGGAGCACTTCTGTCCAATCTGTCTTTTGTCTGGAAGGCAGTTAAAAAAAGAGTGGTGTCTACAAATTAAAGTGATATTCAAAGGTTTTGTTATTTGTTTTT
Source organism: Rana muscosa (assembly GCA_029206835.1). Taxonomy (NCBI): domain Eukaryota; kingdom Metazoa; phylum Chordata; class Amphibia; order Anura; family Ranidae; genus Rana; species Rana muscosa. The sequence goes on from CM055127.1 coordinate 139,205,879, forward strand.
AATAATAAACATGTCATATTTACCTGCTCTGTGCAGTGGTTTTGCACAGGGCAGCCCGGATCCTAATCCTCTCTGGTCCCCCGCTGGTACTCCAGGCCCCTCCCTCCTGCCTAGTGCCCCCATAGCAAGCTTGCTATGGGGGCACCCGAGCACACTTGCTCCCAAGCCGCTGCTCTGTGTATACAATCACACAATGAAGTAAATGTTGAAATATTATACAATCTAATATATAAACGATATCTATAATATAAATGTATTAACTTGTCTATCCCTATAATTAGCTAGTCTATTAAGACTCTAATAAGCACAATGATATAAGGTTGGCTATGAAAACAAACACATCTGCTTAGTAAAACAATGTTACATTTATTTCCCAAGAAAATAGGAATATGCCAACATCAAACATTAACTTAAAATATACAGAGCATATAACAACAGCAGATCATCAAAGATACTTACCACAATCCTCTAGACATAGTCTCATCAGCTGTGCTCAAGATGGTATCAGAAAAAGCCATCAGGCTCAGGCAAAAGCCAGCAGTGAAAAGAGACCGACCTCTTTTCTGTGTGTACTTTTTACACATCCATTCACACCCACTCATAACTACCCCCACTTGCCTCCTGTCCAATAAGATATTGCCAAGCGGTAGTCCTTGTAATATATTATATGGCCCTCTAGGGGCAACATTGTCCATGTATCATCTCTATGAGCCCTGGGCCATCTTAGCTAGCCCTTATTCTCTTTGAAGCCTGTAATCACACATATCACACCAGGTGGGCTTGAGCCAAGCCCTTGCTAAACTTGCTAACTTCCAGATGCAGATTCTGATGTGCTACAAAGATTTGATGTTAACTGGTTACATTCCAACTTGGGGACATCTGCCTGTATGAACCAGGAAGTGAAATTCCAGAACTATGATATTAAACCATGTTGCCTTCCAACACACATGGAGCGTGTCCTGGTCCCGCCCCCACTCTCTCCTCATTGGCTCAATGGCTGTGATTGACAGTAGCAGGAGCCAATGGCTACTGCTGCTGTCTCAGCCAATGAGAATGTAGAGACCCGAGAGAGACTCTGGTCTTGTGCACATCGCTGAATCAAGATGGGACCAGGAAAAAAGAAGGAGCCAACAGCGCTGGCGGGGGACTCCAGAAAGGTAGGTAAGGGTCCTCTCTGTGCAATACCATTGCACAGTACAGGTAAGAATACCATCTTTTTTATTTTAATTTCAAAAATTGCTTTAAAAATTAAAATAATTTTGAATCGAAATTCAGTTCTGCAGAAGAAGAAAAACTTTTTTTTTTCTTTGATATTGGATCCTTAGATAGAACTTCAGTGACAAGGGCGATCAATTTTTAAAAACACTTCATACCCCTATTATTTTATCTCTTCAGCCATGTTACAAAGAAATAATTATGTCACCACAAGGTGTCACTGTGGACATTATTTGGTAATCTGTGCCACGTCCTATAATAATGGAGAACAAATTTATTATGAAAAAATTGGCACCATAACCACAAATAGTTAAAAATATTTTACTTTATTCGACATAGAAGTTAAAAACAACAGATGTACAGATATATAGATACAGTACATAGATGATTGACATCATACAAAAATAGCTGGTATACTTCCCAACCCCTGGTAGAGACTGGGCCAACTGACTGTCACTAAGACCCCTTTCACACTGAAGGCAGTTTTCTGGCGTTTTAGCGCTAGAAATAGTGCCTGTAAATCACCTGACAGAACGGCAACCTGCCTTGTTTACATAGGCAGATTGCTGTTCTGCCTGTGTATTGTCTAATCTGCTGGTGTCGGCGGACATCACAGTGGGAGTGGGCTGCCAGCAGCTCACGTGTGCCCCAGACCAGGAAGTGTCAGATCACGTACTAGGTATGTCATCTGGCAAAGAGCGACCACCCTGGCACAGTATATGTAAGGTGGGCGGGGTCTGCAAGTGGTTAAAGCAGTAATAAACCCAAAACCAAAAATTTATTATTTTGCAGCTTACCAGTCATTAGATGTGGTGGCCGCATCTGTTTTCTTTTTTCAGGCTTTTCTGTCCTATGGTTCTCACCTGGTAATCTGAAGGGAAGGTTTTGATCCTGTGTTCCTGCAAAGGAGAAACATGGATCTATGCCTTCCCCCTGTCAAAGCACCTCCTCCACAGTGAGAAGCACAGGTTAGGCACACGGTTAATTAACCCTTTAGTCTCCCCTGATGTTAAACCCCTTCCCAGCCAGTGTCATTAGTACAGTGACAGTGCATTTTTTTTAGCACTGATCACTATATTAGTGTCACTGGTCCCCAAAAAGTGTCAAAAGTGTCATTTAGGTGTCCGATTTTCTGCCGCAATATCGCAGTCCCGCTATAAGTCGGTGACTATAGCGGAACTACTAGTAAAAATAAAATAAAAACAAACATAAAATAAATAAAAATATCCCATAGTTTGTAGACGCTACAACTTTTGCGCAAACCAATAAATATACACTTATTGGGATTTTTTTTTTTTTTTACCAAAATTATGTAGCAGAATACATATTGGCCTAAATTGATGAAGAATTTGTTTTTGTTTTTTTTTATTTTGATTGGGTGTGTTTTATACTGTAGCAGAAAGTAAAAAAATATTGGGGTCTATTTACTAAAGCTGGAGAGTGCAAAATCAGGCTCACTTCTGCATAGAAACCAATCAGCTTCCAGGTTTTATTTCCAAAGCTTATTAATTGAACCAGTTGAGGTTAGCAGCTGATTGGTTTCTATACAGAGGTGAGATGGATTTTGCACTCTCCAGCTTTAGTAAATTAACTCCATTGTTTTTTTTTTCAAAATTGTCGAGTTTTTTTTTATAGCCCCAAAAAAAAAAAAAAACGCAGAGGTGATTAAATATCACCAAAAAAAGCTCTATTTGTGGAAAAAGGTATAAAAATTTCATGTGGGTACAACGTCGCAACAACAGTGCAATTGTCAGTTAAATTAACACATTGCCATATGACAAAAAATTACCTGGTCATGAAGGGGGGCAAATCTTCCAGTGGTCAAGTGGTTACGTTACCTTTAACTTGATGGGTTGGGGGAGTCCCACAATCTGCAGGGACAAGAGCATACATGGGAGAGAATTTATATATGGTTGCTGTTGGGGGAGGGGAGAGAACTGTGTTGCTGCTTGGCTGATGGCACTTAAGCCTCATACACACGATCAGATTTTCCGTAGACAAAGCCTCAGACTTTTGTCCGAAGGGTGTTGGTCAGGAACTTGCATACAAACGGCACACAATTGTCGGCCAACAAACATGAACGTAGTGACGTACTACGTGAAATTTCATCTCTTGAGCGCCACTCTTTGGGCACCTTCTGCTAATTTTTGTGTTTGGTGATCATTGAATCCGAGCATGCGTGTTTGTACTTTCGACTTTTGTCTGACGGACTTGTGTACACACGATAGGAAAATATGACAACAGACTGTTGTCCGCGGAAAATTTATAAGCCTGCCATCCAACATTTGTCGGCGGAAAGTCTGACAACAATTGTCTGATGGAGTGAACAAACGGTCGGATTTTCGGCCAACAGGCTGTCATCACACAATTCCTGTCGGAATATCTGATCGTGTGTACGAGGCTTTAGACCCCATATACACTATTAGATGTTCTGCAGATTTTTGTCTATAGATTTACCAAAACCATGTAGTGCAAGGGCCTGCCTGATTGCATACATATTGAAGCTCTTAAGGTTTGACCTCATATTATATGGTTTTGGTAAATCTGAAGACAAAAATCTGTAGAAAATCTAATAGTGTGTATGGTAGGGTGACTAGACATCCCCAGTTTCCGGGGACAGTCCCCGGATTGAGGACACTGTCCCTGGACCAAGTCTGTCCCCGGTTTTGTCCCCGGATTGGATTTGTACAGGGGCTGGAGAAATTTCAGACAGTCAGTGCATAATTAAAAAAAAAAAATTCTAAATTACACCCCCCCGCTCCGCCGCTCCTACTAGCTTAGGGGGTGTATTTTTTTCCATTATCTGTTCCTCTTTCTGATGATCATGTGCTGGTCAGAGGGAATATTTCTTCAGTTTTGGGTGCATGCCCATTCAGCTCCGCTCGCATGTTCTTGGCTCAAGTCCCGGCCAGCCGCCTGCCTGCTTATCTCCTTGCCTTCCCTGGCGGAGTGATCTTCCTCCGCACCCCACCCAGTAATAGCCGGGGCCCGGAGAGTGAGACTTGACAAGCTGTGAGGCGGGTGGCGGTGGCGATGGGCAGAGAGTCGCTGATTGCCGCCATTACTAGTAAAAAAATAATAATAAGTCCCCGGATTTTATTTTAAAAATCTGGTCACCTTAGTGTATGGGGCCTTACATTTTTTTAGAGCTGGCTCCTAGGTTTTGGAAAAGTATGTCCCGGGGCCTGAGTTCCATCACTGGCTAATGTCGAACACATTAATGTCTAAGCCCAGATTTAGGACATGGCAAATGTGGCATCATGTATTTCATCTGTATGAACATTGACAACAACAAATCCCCTTTTTTCTTTTAGTTCTTACAAACTGCTTATCAGTGAAGTGCACTCTGTGGTGAAGGTATGTTCTATCCGAGATACTGATGACTCCCTGCTGCCATTACTGCATATCCCCACTCAGCATCCAAATGATTATTATTCACTGGAGGACATTGTTGCTAATGGACAAAGCCTGAACAAGGAAGTTATTAACATTCTGGCAGCTGTAAGACAGGTATGTTGTCATAAATATTATGTGTAGCAGAGGAAAGATATTTTCAGATAGAGTTTAAGGTATTTAAAGGGATCTAAAACAGTGTTAATTTAGTCGACTAAAATGACTAAATGAATACTATTTTAGTCCACTAAAATACGACTAAAACAAAAACAATTGAGATGACTAAAATACGACTTAAACTAAAATGGCATTTTAGTCAAAAGACTAAGACAAAAACTAAATGTGACTTCAAAATTAACACTGGTCTGTAGTGCGTGTTCATACCTCAATACCATGAATAATAACATATGAGATTTTTCATTCCAGCAGTATATAATGTGTTTGGAAATTGTAGAGAAATGTTAATGCATTACAATTGAATTACACCTATTAGAACTCAGAAGACTAAAATGAGTTTTAGTCGACTAAAATGTACTGGAGATTTAGTCGACTAAATAGGACTAAAACTAAAACAATTGCAGAAGACTAAAGTGGGACTAAAGCCTCATACACACGACCGGTTTTCTCTGCAAGAAAACGGCTGGGAGAGCTTTTTGCAGAGAAAACCGGTCGTGTGTATGGTTTCTCGTCGGGAAAACTGCTGGGAATCTCGACGAGAAAAATTGAGAACCTGCTCTTTATTTTCTCGTCGGGATTCTCGTCGGCCTGTTTCCCGACTAGAAAACCGTGAGTGTGTATGCTTACCTTCGACCTTCGACGCAGACTTCGACGCATGCGCGGTAGCATACAAGGGTAGTGTAGGGTGTAGCAAGATGGCGGCGACGGCATCGAATGTGACGAGCGCAGGCTCGTCGTAGTCGATGACGTTACCGTGTTCTTGCCATTCAAAAGAACGGCGGTTCTTTTGAATTGCCGTGTGTACACTCGGCGAGCAAGGCAAGCTTGCCGGGAATCCAACGTTTTTTTTCCCGACGGGATTCCCGCCCGTGTGTACGAGGCTTTAAAGTGGTTGTAAACCCACTTTTTCAACTTGCACCTTTTTCAACTAGATTAAGGCTTACCTGTAGGTGCAAGAAATATCTCCTAAACCTACACGGTTTAGGAGATATTTACTAAAATTACAGGCGCCGCTGTCTACGGCGCATGCGCGCCGTAGACAACGGCGCATTCATGGAGTTAATCCCATTCACAAACTCGGCTACTTCCCAGCAATCGCTGGGCGTAGCCGAGTGGGACGCCTCCCGCGCGCATGCGCAGAGTGACGTCTCCGCCGCTCCGGCCAATCACAGCGCCGGAGCGGCACTGTGATTGGCTGGTGCGGCGATACCCGGAAGTAACATTCCGGCTATCGCCGCAGTGATGTCTGCGGCTGGACAGAGGGACGCGGACTGCCTCGGGGGCCCCGATCTAAGGTAAGTGGTACATAATGAGCTATTATGCTAGTCATAATAGCTCATTATGCCTTTCTTTTACAGGTTGTCAAAAAAAAAAAAAGTGGGTTTACAACCACTTTAAACTAAAATGCCATTTAAGTCCTAAGACTTAAATGGAATTCCCCCCCTAAAAATAGGAGCATGTTCCCCCCTAAAAATGGGTGGAGCATGTAACATGTTCCCAAGGATTAATTTATCCTCTAATTTTGCCTGCAGTTGGTCTATAAATCTCAACACCGCCTTTTGTGTGCAAACCCCCTGCTACTTTTATTTCACCACTTTCAGACCAAGCCTTTTCTGCCACGTTTTGTTTATATGTAAAATCAGTATTTTTTTGCTAGAAAATTACTTAGAACTCCCAAACATTATATCTTTTTTAAAGCCGAGGCCCTAAAGAATAAAATGATGTGTGTTGGATTTTTTTTATTTAACATGGTATTTGTGTAGCAGTTTTTCAAACACAATTTTTTGGAAAAAAAATACACTTTTTTTAATTTAAATGCAAAAAAAACAGTATAATACCCACTTGTTTGGTAAAATACAAAAAGGTAATATTACAACGAGTAAATAGAAAAAAGAAGAGAGGAAATATGAAAAGAAAAGTGAAAAAAGAGAAGCAAGATATAGAAAGAGGGGAAAATGCACATTTACTTTATATCTATAGCAGGGGTTTAAAAACAAAAGCGAATATACGAAAGACAAATCACAGCAGAATGACACATGTAAAGACATGGCCCTCATTAATGCAGCCTTAACCAAACATAAATAACATTATGCCATATGCATTATACTAAAAATATTCCAAAAATATTCTCAAGTATATTATGCAAAAGTTCCCCCACCTGTGAAAATATTTGATCCGTCACTATATAGCCCAAACTACTTCAGATGTTTCCAGTGAAAGGTACTGTTAAAGTGGTTGTAAACCCTTTTTAAAAAAAAAAAAAACACCTGCAAGACAAAGCCATAATGAGCGAGTATGACTAGCATACTAGCTCATTATGCATTACTTACCTTAGATCGAAGCCCCCGAAGCCGTCCACGTCTCCCCCTCCAGCCGCAGCCATCGCTTCACAGATACCCGGAAGGTTACTTCCGGGTATCGCCGCTCCGGCCAATTACTGCGCCGCTCCGCGCGGGAGCCGTCAAATCTGGCAAAGCCGCATTTGTGAATGGGGATTCTGACTGTAGACAACAGTGTATATCTTTTGGCAAATATCTCCTAAACCTTCCAATCTTGTGGTAACGGTTTGGGGAAGTCCCTTTTCCATTCCAGCATGACTGTGCCCCTGGGTACTAAGCAAGCCCTGTGTGGAGGAACTTGAGTGTCTCACACATACAGTAGTCCTGACCTCTACCCTACTGAACCCCTCTAGGATGAATTGGAAGACTGATTGTGGGCCAGATCTTCTCTGACTCAGCATCATCACCCGACCTCATAAATGCTATTTTGGCCAAATGGGCACAAATTCTCCCAGACATACTCTAAGGGCCAGTTCACACCAGATGCAGTTCCGTTCAGTTCCGTGTGCTTTTTTTCTGCACAAAATGCATGCACAGTGTTTTCCATGTATTCCAATAGCTCTTGTTGGCTCTAGTTCACACCATGCAGTCAGTTTTCAGTCAGTTTCTGGTGCAAAAACTGACAGGAAACTGACTGCATGGTGTGAACTAGAGCCAACAAGAGCCATTGGAATACATGGAAAACACTGTGCATGCATTTTTAGTGCAGAAAAAATGCGAACGAAACTGAACGGAACTGCGTCTGGTGTGAACTGGCCCTATTGTAAACTCCTTCCCAGAAGAGTAGAAGGTTTATATCCACAAAGGAAGGCTAGTTCCATAATAATGATGGCAGGTGTCCACAAACAATTGGCCATATAGTGCAGGTATTGAAATAAGATCCTAGCTGTTATTTTAAAGAATCCATTTTTCATTTTCTCTAGGTTGGAGAAGTAAAATCTTTTACCACTTCTGACAAAAGAGCAGGACGGAGGTGTGAGGTCAAGCTTTTTGACTACTCAGTTCATTCATTTGCAATGATATGGTAAGTTTGGATTTGTACATGTATTTCATTTTCTGATCCAGACAACTATTGTACATAAAGTTTTGTGAAAATGCAGCAATGAAAAGAAAACAAGTGACTGAATCATGAGATGCATAAAGTACAGATCATTTAATTTCTACATTTTCAGCAATTTTATTGCTTCTAATAAAACCCGTGAATGTTGTAGCAAAATAGATTGATTCTCTTTGTTGAACTTTAGCTGGGATAATGAATCCATTAAGCAGGCACAAAGCTGGACGCCAAGAGAAACAGGTAGTCTTTCCTACTCGTTTCAACTTTTGTTCTTAGAACTAAATGCTGTTTTCTTTATATCAGTGAAGATATTTAAAAATATGGCTGTATTATTCAGTTAGTTACCCTTATGGATTCCGTTTTAAATTGTGAAGAAATGCAGTAATAATTAAACGTTAACCATATCTGTTGTTAAAGTAGATGTAAATTCTCACTGAATAACATTTATTTTCCTTAAAAAAAATGTTTTATCATAAGCAAAATTTTCCTTTTTTTCACTCTTTGTTACACCTCAGTGCTGCTGATGTCCTGCAGACTCTTTATAGCCACTTCCATTTTGCATACATATACTCCAGCCAGGGGAGTACCTACAGAGGTCACAGGGGTCACATTTGCAACCCAGCTCCACGCTGCAGATAGGAGGAGCGGGGGGACGGCTGCATATAGAGGAACCAATCTCTCCATTTTCCTCCTGCAGCCACTGATTGCATGCAAGAGGGAGAGGAGGAAATGTGGGATTTCACAGGCTGGGGGTTTGATTGCTTTCCCCTGCCTCTAGAAGAAACTTCTAGAGCTTAGGAAGGGAGAATTCAGATAACCAGCCTGAATATTTATCAGGGCCTGGCCAATCCCTGGGAAGGTGTTCCCAGATGGTGGCTGGGCTGCTGTTAAATAGCCTGGAGCCCTGAGGAGATTGTCTTTTTCCTCCAAGTGGGGATGGATCTGTGAGCTGAGAGGGAGCAGATCTGCAAGCTTCAGGGGGCTGTGTGCCCCCGTACACCTCTGGACTGGCTGCTGGACTACTCTCCTATGGACAGAGCCCATAAATTTGTTCTCTATCCTCGGGATCTGTGAGTAGAGCCTCAATCCTGTGCTACAGTTTGGTTTCCATGGTCTCCAGCTGTGGATGCTTGAACGGTTCCAGCCTGTCTATTTATGCTGCAAACTGTCTTGACGTCCCTAGCTGCAAAAATACAGACTGCTCTAGTCTACATCCCTGTGCTATATGTTCCTGCATGGTCTTCAGCAGAGCACCCATAGACTGTCCTAGTCTATAACTACTCATGCTATATGTTCCTGCATGGTCTTCAGCGGTGCTCCCATAGACTGTCCTGGTCTATAACTACTCATGCTATATGTTCCTACATGGTCTTAAGTGGTGCACCTACAGCCTGTACTAGTCGAACTGTCCTTGTGCTACTGCCACTGATAAAGAAGTGTCCCCTGCAAGTTGTGCTTGGAACTTTTAGAGAATCCCACAAACCTCTACCCTCTCCTGTTTCAGATTTTTCAGCAATAAATAACAAAAGACATCTCCTAGACTGCTTTTTGAGTCAGAGTGAATGGACTGTTGCTGTGTGCCTGGCTGCCTTTGCACTGTGAGGGGAAAGAAGCAGTTAAAATCAGCGGCCCCTTTGGGGTATCTCTACATAGACATCTCCTTCCCATAAGTTTTGCTGGGGAGTAGGGGAAAGACATAAAATTTTTTGGCCTATCTATAGTTCTGCTTTAAATGGCCACAGTTTTTTTTTTTTTTTACTTTGGGTCCAGTATAACAAAAATGTGACCAGATTAATATTGGACTCAGTTTACAACATATAACGGCAAAAGGTGAAATGTTATTATTTAAACAATCAAGTAACTATGTTAACCTTTTATTATATTTAGTTTTATTTGCATCAGAGGTACGCGTAAATTATGACTCATTTCGAAATTCAATGGTTGCAACTGTGGTGTCGAAAACCATCTTCACCCCCAATCCAGGTAAGAAGGCTCTGCTTTATGGGTGGCTGGGAGTAAACAGACTCCGCTGTCCAATTACACCCGGCTGCTTCCAATCCAGTCCACGTAAACGGGCACAGTCACCCTCCATTTTTTTTTTCTTAGCAAGCCTGATTGGACCCAGAGGTAGGCGGGTATTAATGGACATAAGGAATGCATAGACCTTCCCGATCAGGTCCGTCTGAAAAACTGACAGACCTGATCAGATTGCCCGTGTGAAAGGGCCAATACATGGAAAAATATCTAATACTAGGTTCACTTTAGGTGATAGAGTGAGCTAAAGTGGTTTAACCCCTTTGCGCCGACGCCTCCCAGCCCTATAACCGGTTCAGCCTCGGAAGATTTGGCTGCCCAATGACCGGGCCATTTTTTGTGATATGGCACTGCATCACTGTAACTGACAATTGCGTGGTCTTGCCGTGTTGTACCCAAACAAAAGTGATGTCCATTTTTTCCCACAAATAGAGCTTTCGTTTGGTGCTATTTGATCACCTCTGCGATTTTTATTTTTTGCGCTATAAACAAAAAAAGAGCGACAATTTTGAAAAAAACACATTATCTTTTACTTTTTGCTATAGTAAATATCCCAATTTTTAAAAAAACAAAAACTATTTTTTTTCTCAGTTTAGGTCATCAAGGGGTTAACTGTGTTCCCTATTGTGTGTTATAACTGTGTGGGGGATGGGACTAACTAGATGACAGAGAGTGTGGTTTCTACCTTGTAGAAACACATGCTCTGTCATCTCTCCTCAGACAGCATGGGGATTTGTGTGTTTACACACACAAACTCCTATGCTGCTGCATGTGCATGAGATCGCGCATGGCCGGCGGCGATCGTGCCCGCCGGCCACGCGCATCGGGTTCCCGACTGTGCAGTGGGTGCACGTGCGCGCCTCCGGCTGCGCTCACTCGCCCTCTGGTGACTCTCCTGGGCGAAGCCGTATATATACGGGATTTTGACCAGGAGAGCCATTCTGCCGCAGTATATCTGCGTGAGCCGGTCAGGAACCGGTTAAGAGGTTTCAGATGCCAGGAGGCGGGGCAGGGTTTATGATCATGTGACCGCAGTGAATGATTGATATTAAAGCTTTCCGTTAGCCACCGGTAACTGTGCCGGGAGCGCGCAGGGCTGTGTCTGCTAATTGATGTGCAAATATGCGGCCGCTCGGCACCAAGGCCCAGCCGTGGAGAGGCCTCATATTTGCGTACTGTCGGTGCCTAGGGGTTAAAGTGTTTTCATTTCAACTATTAAAAGCAGGTTTATAAGCTTTATGTAATTATTATGCGTTTATTTTTATAAAGATATGCCACAAGCACATGAGTTATTGAACTATGCCAGAGAATGTGCTGAGAACGAAGCCTTTGTGGAAGCCAGTGAGGAGACGGCAGCAGAGTCGGTAAATTGTAAGTAGATAAGGCAATGCTCTAATTATATAAGTGTCTCTGATACTCTATTTCTAAGGCAGTCCAATTTACTCACTGTAGATACTATAATTTTCACAGAGACACCTTGACTGGTGTAAGGGATTTTGACATTGTTTTCTGAAAAGGGCCTAATTCATCAAACTGTTATCAGAGATTATCAAACCCCCATTGCATTTATCATGTGTTGACACAGCAAGCCTTTTACATGCTTTTTGACACCTATTTAGCAGCTAGCTGAGTTTACCTTTGCCTCAAGAATTACAGAAAATCTGAAGTTTCTCAAACGCTATTGTCAGACTTATACGTACCAGACTGGTGAGCCCAATGGAGCAGAGTAAGGTCTCCCTTACGTGTCTGACTCACTGCCCCTGATAGTATGAACAGGAGGCACGAGAGTGCGGAGTGGTATGAGAGCCTGGCGGGTAGGTGCAGGGATGCGGTTCTGGATCCAGGTGCAGAGGAGTAGGTGTCCGGCCGGACAGGCAACAGAAAACAGGAGCACAGGCAGAGGATGCTGAGCAGGAGCAGAGCGGGATGGTCGGGTCACAGGCAGGATCGGCAACAGGCAGGCAGCGAAGTACAGAGGAACAGGCAGGTTCAAGGTCAAGGCTAGTCGAGGTCAGGTGCAGGCAGGAGACAAGGGTAATCCGATGGACAGGCCGGGTAATCAAGAGGCAAGTGTTCAGACAGGTATCAGGAGCAAAAGGTCACAGGTAACTGCAGATCAGACAGCACCGGTCTGAAGTATTCCAGGGGTTTAAATGGACTGTTTGGCGCACATCGGCGCACGCAATGGCGCGTGCGCACGCACATGCACCAGCGCGCACAAGCACACCATCACGCACAGGCGCGCACACCCGCAGTCCAGGACGTGAACCAGCGCGCACAGGAGTATGCACAACACATCCAGCAAGGTGAGTTCTCTGACAGTGCCCCCCCTTAAGGGCAGCCTCCGGATGCCCAATTGGGCAATTTTCGTGGCATGGGACCTTTTGAAGTCCTGCATAAGTTCTTCAGCATGTATGCTGCTTCCGGGTTCCCAGGAATTATCCTCTGGTCCATAGCCCTTCCATTTTATCAAATATTGCATCTGATTGTATCTTCTCCTACAATCCAAGATAGCCTCCACCTCAAATTCTTCCTCATTGTTGACTATTATGGGTTTTGGTGGACCGGTACTTCGGCCAGAAAAGGGGTTAGGAACAACAGGCTTCAGCAGCGTCACATGGAAGACTGGGTGGACCTTCAGAGAGTCAGGTAAGTCAAGTTCATAGGTCACGTCATTAATCTTTCTCTTAACAGAAAAAGGCCCCATAAATCTGGGACCCAGTTTCCTGGAGGGGCAGGCCATCTTTAGGTTAACTGTAGACAACCATACTTGGTTGCCAGGTTCCAGAATAAGCTCTCCTCGCTTCTTCCTGTCGAACATCTTTTTATTATATTCCTGAGTCTTGGACATGGTTTCCTGTAAAAGTTTATTGTTAGTGAGGAAGAAGTTCAATGTTTCGGAAACTGCAGGAATAGCACTGGGCAGGAAGGATGGGTGGAAGCCGTAGTTAGCAAAAAATGGCGTCTGCTTGATAGCAGAATGCAGAGAATTATTATACGCAAACTCGGCAATATGCAGTAAGGAGGCCCAGTCATCCTGTGAGAAAGAGGAGAAGCAACGGAGGTACTGCTCTAAAGTCTGGTTGGTCCTTTCCGTTTGCCCGTTCGACTGGGGGTGATAAGCAGAAGAAAAAGCCTACTCGATCTCCAAAGAACCACAAAGAGCCTTCCAGAACCTGGAGGTGAACTGAACACCTCGATCAGACACAATGCTGGCTGGAACTCCGTGCAACCTCACTATCTCTTTGATAAAGATCTTCGCCGTTTCCATAGCTGAAGGTGTGCCTTTCATAGGCAGAAAGTGGGCCATTTTGGACAATCTGTCCACTACAACAAAAATAGTAGAAAACCCCTCAGCCAGGGGAAGTTCCACGATGAAATCCATCGAGATCATCTGCCAAGGTCTTTCTGGGACAGGTAGAGGCTTTAATAGACCCCAGGCTCTTGCCCGGCTACTCTTGCTTCGGGAACAGGTATTGCATGACTCCACATAGCTTTTACAGTCGCTCATAAGTTGAGGCCACCAAAACATGCGCTGTATCAATTCAGCTGTCTTCAGCGCACCAAAGTGTCCAGCCAATTTATGGTCGTGGCAAAGCTCTAGCACTGCTACCCTTAAGTTCTCTGGGACCACAATCTTGTCTTTATGCCACATCAGCCCATCTTGTGCCCTTACACAAGTATCAGGAAACAAGGTTAGTCCGGCAGAGGCTTGTTTAATTCGGGAAATGATATCCCCTTGAAGCAACAGAAAGTTCCCCGAAGGGAGGATGGTGTCTGGAGATATAGACTTCTCGGAATCGTTAAACATGCGGGAGAGAGCATCGGGCTTGGTATTTTTTGACCCAGGTCTGTACGTAATGTGAAACAGGAATCTTGAAAAAAAAAGTGCCCACCTTGCCTGCCGTGGTTTCAATCTCTTGGCCGTTCTTAGATACTCTAAGTTTTTATGGTCGGTGTAGACCAAGATGGGATGTGCAGCACCCTCAAGTAGGTAACGCCACTCTTCTAATGCAGCCTTGATGGCCAGAAGCTCCCGATCTCCCACGTCATAATTATTTTCCGCTGTGGAGAGCTTACAAGAGAAGAAGGCCACTGGATAGAGGAGAGATTTGGCTCCTTGCTGTTGGGATAGCACAGCCCCTACCGCGATTTCTGAAGCGTCAATTTTGAGGACAAACGGTAAAGCAGGGTCAGGGTGTTTCAAGATGGAGGCAGAGGTGAACAATTCCTTGAGCTTTTCAAAGGTGGTTTGTGCCTTGGACGTCCAGAAGAATCGGGTTCCTTGCTTGGTTAGTTCAGTAGGGGAGCGATTATCGCAGAAAAGTTCCTGATAAACTTCCGGTAAAAATTCGAAAAACCGATAAAGCGCTGAACCCCCTTTTTATCTGTAGGAGCTGGCCAGTCCAGGATGGCAGAAACCTTCTGAGGATCCATTTTGATGCCCTCAACAGAAATGATTAATCCCAAAAACTGGATGCATTGCAGTTCAAATGCGCATTTCTCTGGTTTAGCATAAAGTCCATGCTGCCTGAGCCGGGTTAGAACATTTCGGACATGCCTGCGGTGGTCACTTACTGAGGGAGAGAAGATCAGGATGTCATCCAGGTAAACTATAACGTACAAATCCAGATAGTCACGGAAGATGTCGTTGACAAAATGTTGGAATGTTGCCGGTGCATTACACAGCCCGAAGGGCATAACAAGGTACTCGAAGTGCCCGAATCGGGTACGAAAAGCCGTTTTCCACTCGTCCCCCTCTCGAATACAGATTAAATTGTAGGCTCCTCGGAGGTCAAGTTTAGTAAAGATGACCGCAGATCCCAACCTTTGGAAAAGTTCAGGCACAAGAGGCAGTGGGTAACGGTTCTTAATTGTAATTTTGTTCAATTCCCGATAGTCAATGCAGGGTCGTAATGAATGGTCCTTTTTTTCGACAAAAAAGATGCCAGTACCAGCCGGAGAGGTAGAGGGGCGAATAAACCCCTTCTTTAGGTTTTCGTTGATATAGACCTTCAGAGTGCCCAGCTCCTGCTCAGTCAAAGGGAAGATTCTTCCAAACGGGACTTCAGTTCCTGGTAATAACTCTATAGGGCAGTCATAAGGCCTATGAGGAGGGAGAGTCTCTGCCCCCTTCTTGCTGAACACGTCCAGAAAGTCATGATAGGGTGCAGGGACTGACTGCCGTAGCTCAGAGTCAGTATCAAGGCAGAGCAGTTGTTGGGAGTTAACTGAGGTTTGTTGCAAACAGTGCTGCTGGCAGTAGCTGGACAAGAACTTGATCTCCCCCGTGGCCCAATCAATACTGGGGTTATGGGCTTGCAGCTAGGGCATCCCCAAGATGATAGGGAACAGGGGTGAGGAGATAGCATCAAGGCGTAGAAATTCCTGATGATGGGTGGCCATGGTGGCCAGCAATGGAACAGTTTCCTGTGTAACAGGGCTGGATTTAATGGTGGACCCATCGGCAAGGTGCACAGCAAGTCCCCGGGTCTTAGGCTGAAAAGGAATGTGGAGGTTGGCAGCAAATGATAGGTCAATGAAGCAACTGCATGCCCCAGAGTCAATTATGACGGAGACTGGAATCGGAGTATCTTTTCCTGGTAGCTGCAACAGGATGGGAAGAGCAAGGTGAGAAGCTGGTTTAGGTAGAACAGATGTGCACAAGGAAGAGGTCGGGAGGAATTTACGCATCTTGGTAGGGCAAGACCTCACATAGTGCCCTGGTTCTCCGCAGTACATACAAAGGTTGTGGATCCGTCTGTGCTGTCGTTCTTCCGGGGTGAGGGAAGGACGAAGTAGACCCAGCTGGCTGGACTCAGGAGCGTCAGAGACTAGGACGGCTGGAGACGAAGGGGCATGGCTGGGAAAGCTGGGGACCTTGGGAAGCATCCAGGTGGGTCGAAGTTGGCTGGTGGACTTCTCGGAGTGGCGCTCCCGTAAGCGTCGGTCGATTTGGATAGACAGACCATCCAAAGTTGGAGGAGTACCGACCCGTACCAGTTCGTCCTTAAGTGCATCAGATAGTCCCATCCGGAATTGATAACGCAGGGCAGCGGTGTTCCAATTGGTGTCGGAACTCCACCGTCTGAACTCTGCCACATAATCTTCCGCTGCTCGGTGACCTTGCTGTAGAGCATATAGTGCAGACTCGGCAGTGGCAGTCCACTGGGGGTCCTCATAAAGCTGAGACATAGCGGCAAAAAATGTGGTTAGATGATTCAGGGATTCTGCTTTTTGCTCCAAGAGACGATGGGCCCAGGTTTGAGGTTCACCAGACAGGAGGGAGATTACGAAGCCTACTTTAGTTACTTCCAAAGAAAAGGTGCGAGGTTGTAGAGCGAAGTAGAGTTTGCAGGCATTGTGAAAAGTCCGAAATTGACTGCGTTCACCCGAAAACCTGTCGGGCGTGGGTACCCTGGGCTCGGGAGGTAGCATCACTACAGAGGGTGCAGCTGCGGCAGTGCCTTGTGGACTGATGGGCAAAGACAGGACATGAACCCGTTCTTCCAATCTTGTGTAGCCTTGTTGAAGATCCTTCACAGCTTGTATTGGACCCGCCAGGTGTCTACAAAGTTCCTCTACGGGAGTGGTTCCTTGCTCGGGCTCGGGCATGGCTGTCTGATACTGTCAGACTTATACGTACCAGACTGGTGAGCCCAATGGAGCAGAGGAAGGTCTCCCTTACGTGTCCGACTCACGGCCCCTGATAATATGAACAGGAGGCACGGGAGTGCGGAGTGGTATGAGAGCCTGGCGGGTAGTTGCAGGGATGCGGTTCTGGATCCAGGTGCAGAGGAGTAGGTGTCCGGCCAGACAGGCAACAGAAAACAGGAGCACAGGCAGAGGATGCTGAGCAGGAGCAGAGCGGGATGGTCGGGTCACAGGCAGGATCGGCAACAGGCAGGCAGCGAAGTACAGAGGAACAGGCAGGTTCAAGGTCAAGGCTAGCCGAGGTCAGGTGCAGGCAGGAGACAAGGGTAATCCGATGGACAGGCCGGGTAATCAAGAGGTAAGTGTTCAGACAGGTATCAGGAGCAAAAGGTCACAGGTAACTGCAGATCAGACAGCACCGGTCTGAAGTATTCCAGGGGTTTAAATGGACTGTTTGGCGCGCATCGGCGCATGCAATGGCGCACATCGGCGCACGCAATGGCGCACGCGCACATGCACCAGCGCGCACAGGCACACCATCGCGCACAGGCGCGCGCACCCGCAGTCCAGGACGTGAACCAGCGCGCACAGGAGTATGCACAACACGTCCAGCAAGGTGAGTTCTCTGACAGCTATACAGGCACTGAGCATTGTAGTTTGGGAAGTGTTTATATTGGCTTCTATTACAGGCATCAGGAAGTGGCTGCAAGTTTCCTTGGCTGCCAAACATTGCTTGCCAATCAAAGCACAGCAATGCAAACAAATGTGTCAAACACAAATACATGTGCAAAATTTTGCAAACCACTTTGGAAACTTTTTAAACAGGAACTGAACTCTTTAAGCCTTCCCCTAAAAAAAGTTAGGCAGAGAGCCAAGGACCAGTCACTAGTATTGCCTGTGATTGTCCTGCAGATGCTCTTCCCCCCATTATCCTGGTGGAGGCAGGGTTTTGCTTCTTCATGTCAAAGCCTCCAGCAAGGAAACCAGAGAGCAGCAACAGTGGTGACATCAACAAATCTCACTTCCAATCTTCTGAGACTTTGCAGATAAACAGCTATAACATCGTAGGCACAGGAGTACCTAGAGTCATAGACACCCTCACATACCAGGAACACGCAATCTCTATTTTTTCTTTGTTATTCGTTCTTATATATATGATGGCAGTATGCATATGCAATCCATAAACAACTTCTTTAATTTCACATAATGGGTTGATTTTCTAAAATGACACTTGAAGTCCTCACATTCCCTATTTCAACATGGGGCCATTATGCTGTGTATACCTTTTTATGGCCTGGGAAGTTCTTGTTTTCCAGTTGTTATATTTTTTGGTACGTCTCAGTGATCACAGTGACTGAAGTGAGTTGCTCTTCAAAGCTGAATTCCGGGAATGTTTTTTGTTTTTTTTTGCATAGTTTTACATTGGTCAAGCTTGGACCAATGTACTGTAAGTATACATATTAGAAATCTGGCCAATCCCATGAGTGCCCCCATAGCGAGCAGTTTGCTATGGGGGCATTCAGCAGGGGGAGGAGCCAGGAGAACTGGGAGAGGACCCAAGAAGAGGAAGAGGAAGATCGAGGCTGCTCGATACAAAACCATTGCACAGAGCAGATACAGTATGTATACAATGTTGGCTATTTATGTAGCATCCTTCCAGATAATATAGGCACATTTAGTTTAGTAGGGGTTGATTGTTTTTGTCTGCTGAAAGTTTCTTAGACTGCTAGCCTGATTACTTCCCCCTGCCTTTCGGAGGATTCTAGAATCGCACTGTCAGGAAGAATGGAAAGGCAGCCTGAATATTTATGTGGACCCAGCCAATTCCTAGGGAGGTGTGTCCAGTAGGTGGGATGAGAGACCATAAATAGTCTGAGGCCTGGAACATAGTGTGTGGATCGTGGGTCTAGTCCTGCTCGAGAAGCCCCTTGTCTAAAGGGATCTGCCCCTCAGGGCAGTCTGCTGGAGAAACTGCTTGAAGATCATGGAGGTCCCAGCTATAGTCTAAGCTGGGGGGCCTATTTTCTTAAGTCTGGGATTTTTATTATGATCTGGAGAGCTCACTGGAGGAAATCTGGTGGAAGTTTGGGAAAAAGTGTCCAGCTGTCCTGTAGTATCGTGAGTCTGTGTCTCCCTTACTAAAGAGTGCCTGGTGGATATTAGAAGGAGGCAACTGATGCTCCCCCCCCCCTTCTGATCTGTTTGAGCCAGAGGAAGAAAATGCTGTGTGTCTGGCTGTGTGAAAGGAATCAGTCATCACCAGTGGCTTTTTTAGGAGTGCGCTACATAAAAAAAAGGAAAAAAATTGTTTCAAATTACTTTAATTTAACTTTCTGCCATTCCCTTCCTTCCCCTTTATTCTTACACAATGGCATCCAATTTTCCTATTTACGTTTGGTGAATACCACTTTCTGTTTTTCTTGCCAAGTGGGAATATTCAGTCCCACATCTTAGAAAGCTGTAAGGTAGTAAGTTTCACAAACTGTAGAAGTATCACTAGATTTTGCCTTACCTAGTTCTATAATGCTATGGCTTGTTTACTGGAGGCCATAGTGTCTTTACCTGACCCGATGCTGATGTCTACCAGTAACCAGTAAATAAAACAAAAGCCAACTAGATCTCTGTGTATGCATGTGTGATATCTCGTGGCACATTAGAGGGCTGGCTGGGAGACTCAGGAAGTAACAGCCAGCAATCAATCATCTTGGATCCAAGATGGCGGTTCAGAAACATAGAAGCATGGGGAAAATATTGGCTGAGAGGAAGACATTACTGGACTCTATGAACATGTGATTTTTAATCATAGTATGTAAACTATAGTTGCTGAAATAAATATTTCACATATACTGTAAGTGGAAGGTCCTCTTTAACCAATTTTTTTTTTCTTTTAGTGGAGACAATCAAAGATGTATACACAGTGCAGCAGATAATGGATATGGCTTCATCTGCTGCAGATAAGAGGAATCCTCTGTATGGCATTGTGTTTGCGTTTATCTCCTTGCTGAATGTTGATGACAACGTTACCAAAATTGTTCGAACTAGATGGTATGTCTTCAGTTTCATTTTGTACTCTAACTTTTATATTATTATTTAATAATGATGCTTACATTTGGAACCCAATTATTTAGAACCAGAGAAGGATATTCAATAGCCAGGACCGCTGATAGAAATCATGGGGCCCCGTACAGCCTACCTGACGGGCCCCTTCAGCTCAACCCCTGGTCCCTCCTTCAGCCCCATCCCTGGCCCCGCCCCGGGCCCCTTCCCAGACCCCGCTTTGAAACAAAGTGCAGGTTTGTCTACAAGTGTTATTTATTTTTCTCACCAATGCCGTAATGTGCTGCAGACAGTGCCACTCATGACGCTAATGCCATAATGCATGTGCTGTCTGCAGAGACAGTGCCACCCATGCCGCCAATACCATAATGTATAGATGCTGACTGCTGCAGTAGTAGTAGATCTTGAATCCCCCCCCCCCCCAAGCAAGCACACACGACACACTTGTGTGGCCGGCCAGGCCCCAGGAGTCACTTCCTTCCTGATCCTGCTGCTGCCTGGACTGGGGGGTCCACACAAACTATTCCAGTCAGATGCCAGCGCTGCTTCTTCTTCTGCCGCCGCTGCTCGTCTCACTGCTTCTCTTACGCGTAGGGAGAGGAATCACTCCGCGGCACCAGGGAAAGCAATATAGAGAATGTGCTGGCTGGGACTTGAACCAGCATGAGGAGCGGGCGCGGAAGAGGCATTCTTCCGCACCCGAAATAGAAGAAATAGTCCCTCCCCCTGCCGCCACCTACAAGCACATTGCAGATACAGAGCTATCAGAAATGACGATGCTTGGTCATGGCTGGAGGATTTTTTATTTATTTTTTACATTAATTAGCTATCTGTTCAGGTTGCCTGGGCCCCCCTGCTGGCTGGGCCTGGTACAACGGGGCCAGTTGTACTGGCCTATCAGCGGCCCTGTCAATAGCACACCAGAAAGTCCTTCCTGGTGACTTTTTTATTTCAAATTTATTATCTAAACCAGCCTTCTCAACCTTTTTAACACAGAGGAACCCTTGTAATAACTTTCTAATCTCAGCAAAACCCTGCTAAAATGTACTATATCCACAACTCATGATACATTAGTGAGATGGTCAGTGGGAAGATAAAAAGATCGATGGTGTCAGTGGGAACTTATCTGAGAGATAGAAATCGCTCATTGCTTAAAGCGGCGTTCCACCCAAAAATTGAACTTCCGCTTTTTGGAACCCTCCCCCCCTCCGGTGTCACATTTGGCACCTTTCAGGGGGGAGGGGGGGGAGCAGATACCTGTGTAATCCAGGCATTTTGCTTGCACTTCCGGGCAAATATAGCCGAGCCACCCGCGGCTATCTCCGCCACGTCCGGCGCCTCCTCCATCCCCCCCGCTGTCTTCTGGGAGACACACAGGTCCCAGAAGACAGCAGGGACCAGTGGGATCGCGCAGCGCGACTCGCACACGCACAGTAGGGAACCAGGAAGTGAAGCCGCAAGGCTTTACTTCCTGATTCCCTTACCGAAGATGGCGGCGCCTGCACCCGAGAGCCGAGGGATAGACTTTAAAAAAAAAAAAGAATTCGGTGGAGCTCCGCTTTAAGGAACCCCTAGCAACCTCTGGAGGAACTCTAGTAGAGAAACCCTGATGTATACACGGTCTGGCCTATTCCCCTATAATAGATGCCCGATTAATGATAACCTGTCAGCTGCACTGTGCTATCACATAGGGGCTTGTCAACCACCCTGTGATAGCAAAAAACATCTTTAATTTTTTTTTTTAGCTAAACTTTTGTTTTTTAACTTTTTTTAAAATGAACTTTATTGATATCACAGATACAAGTGCAAACATCTGAGTCAGATGCGGAGAAGTACAAGAATGATGATTGCACCACAGATATTAGGATGTCCACTTGCCGACCATGCACTGTACATATACTGCGATAGTGTGGTTATTTTTATTGCATACTTACATTGATCCAGCTTGTAACAAGATTGAAGAACTGCTGGGGATGCTGGAAAACACTGTAGTAGTCTGAGCTACTACGATGACAAGCTGTAATTTTCCATGTCCTACACAGGTTCTATGCAAGTGGCTGCCCCACTGCACACTGACCACACAGGGTCACTTGCTCACACTCTTCTAATCCTTGTAAGCCTTGTATTTTTTTTTTATGAATACAAGGTGTTCCCTGATTGAACAAGGTAGAAAGCGAGAAATCACCACCCCTCCTCTCCACCTTGTCCAACACATTGGGGGTTATTTACGAAAGGCAAATTCACTTTGCACTACAAGTGCACTGAAAGTGCACTTGGAAGTGCAGTCAATTTAGATTCAAGGGGGACATGCAAGGAAAATAAAAAATATCATTTTAGCTTGCACATGATTGGATGATAAAATCAGCAGAGCTTCCCCTCATTTCAGATCTACCCCTCAGATTTACAGCGACTGCACTTCCAAGTGCACTTGTAGTGCAAAGTGGATTTGCCTTTATTAAATGACCTCTTTGTATTCAATAAAAACATACAAGGCATAAAAAAAAAAAAAACCCTGTTCTTGCATAGAACCTGAGCAGGACCCAGATGATTGCATCTATGACTGCAGTAGTGCTGATTGCTTCCCCAGCAGTCCATCAGGTACAAGCAGTGCTAATTTTGTCGACTAAAACATTTTAGTCGACTAAATGAATACTATTTAAGTCGACTTAAATACGATTAAAACGAAAACAATTGAGATGACTAAAATACAACTAAAACGAAAATGACATTTTAGTCAAAAGACTAAGACTAAAACTAAATTAAAATGTGACTTCAAAATGAACACTGGTCTGTAGTGCATGTTCATACCTCAATACCATAAATAATAACATATTAGATTTTTCACTCCAGCAGTATATAATGAGTTTGGAAATTGTAGGCAAATGTTAACTAATTCATTACAATTTAATTACACCTATTAGATTTTAGACGACTAAAATTAGTTTTAGTCGACTAAAATGTACTGGAGATTTAGTCGATTAAATACGACTAAAACTAAAACAATTGCAGAAGACCAAAATGGGACTAAAACTAAAATGCCATTTTAGTCCTAAGATTAAAACTAAATCGAAATTTGCTGCCAAAATTAACACTGGGTACAAGTAATGCATACTTATATTGTGCCAAGCTGAACCAGTGCAATACATATAATTCCTGGAGTACGGCTTTAAGGCTTTTGAAGTAATAAAAATACCTCTGGTTAAAGATTTTTCATGGCATGCCATATCTCAGAATACTACCTTTCAGTGATACATTTTTAATCCTCCCTGTAAGTAAGAAATATTTAATGGCATAATTCTTTGCTCAGCTCCCGTTGCCGTTACTTCATCAAGGATCCATCCGAAGGATGCAACTACGCCTTCTGCAACGAGATGTCCCAGGATCCTAAATCTGCCCTCCCTAGTCTGGATCTGCAGATGAACATCAGCGATCACACCGGGACTCTGTCTTGTAACCTATCAGACAAGGTGGCCGAGGAAACATTATCATGCACGGCAAGTATCTCCTCACTTATTTTACATTTCAAATGATGCTGCACAATACATCACCTCTAATTCCTTGCCAGGAAGAGTAATCGCCGCCGTTTCCTCGCCGCACAAGTCATAATGATTTTTCATGGCGCATTTCCATGTGTTTGATTTAGGTAGATGGATTTTTCAATTTAACAGAAGACCAGAAGACATCGCTGAAATGGAATTTTGTGCTGGAGCGCTTCAAGATCTATGTGAAGGTGAGAAATCTCAAATAGATTTGTCACCTCCAGGATTCTAAACACCGGCCTTATTGCTACAAATCACTTAAAGGAAAACGCTGGTTTAATAGAAAAGCAGGATAATGGCTTAAAGGAAAACTGCATTTTCTTTAGAATTGTATACAATTGTTATACACAACATTTTGTAATTTGGTATTATTAAAAATGATCTTTGCAAAACAGGAGGAATTGACTATGGGCAGAGCAGGTGACAAATAGTGGAACTGCTACTCTACAAGGATTGAAACTCTCTCTGTTGCTGTTACTTTGACACTTTGAAAGAAGTTTCTCAACATCTTTTTTCTACAGTTTTGTACCCTCACATGACTGCATATATTATTTTTCGCTTTCACTGCCTCAGGGCTATGTGCGGGCAGCGTCTCGTCATTTCTGGTGGTGTTGCTGTAGGCTCCAAGACTTACAGCATTTGCCACATCTGACTGCCTATCAACCACTTTGGACCAATGGAGGGAGCGCCAGGCTAAAGGATAAAAGAGTCCAATTTAATTCAAAGGTTTACACTCAAAAATAGCCATTGTGATTGTTCATGCAGATGCTGCTGGCTGGTATCTCTCCTAGTCCAACAATTACCGTATTTATCTGCGTATAGCACGTACCTTCACTTTATGAGGTAAGTTTTAAGGAAAAAACCGTATTTTTTAAATAGATCACTTTAAAGCAAAATAATGGTCAGTACCCATTAATGCAGCCTGATTAGTGCCCTTCTGCAGCCTCAATGCATCCTGATCTGCGCCCATCTGCAGCCCACCTCCCATCAATGCAGTCTGATTAATGCCCATCTGCAGCCTCACCATCTCTCATCAATGCAGAGCAGGAAATCACAGAGCCGTCATCTCCTGTTTACTCGGCTCTCATTCGGCAGTTACATACACAGTCCCGCCTCCGCCATCGGAATTGGACCAGCTCTTGTGATAGACAGAACACTGGTCCAATGCCAGTGGCGGAGGCGGGACTGTGTGTGTGAGAGCCAAGAAAACAGGAGATGGTGGCTCTGTGAATTCCGGCAGCGCTCATCCCCCTCCTTCCCCTTCGAGGTACACTATCGGCGTATAACACGCAACCGTGATTTGCCCCCTATTTTCAGGGGGGGAAAAGTGTGTGTTATACGCTGATAAATACGGTAGCTTCCCTACATAGATCCACACAGGAAAGCCCTATTTTGAGTTCATTCAAGTTTTTATTTTAACTAAATCCCTGATAAAGGGGGAGATTTTCCTGGCCTCCGAAATGTGTTGGATGGTTTTTAGTGTAAACCAATAAATTAATTTAAAATCTTTTCTCCTTGGGTTTTTCACTTCTTCCATTGGTACATGTTTTTTTCTGGTAACCTGCTGGGTACCCAGTGAAGGGTAGCCCTGATTTTTGTGAGCAGCCTAACCTGAGCCAGTAAACTTTCACAATATTTTTGCCCTCTCACTTCTCACTTTTTTCTTCATTGGTATCAATCACCTTGCAAACTCCCTGAATAGGAGTAGCCATCGTCAATCACGCTGTTACATTCTGTAGTCACACAGGGCAGGCATCGGAGGAATTGCACAGCTTCCTCGCTGTAAATACTGGAGCTTGGGCAGACAGAGTGGCACTGGCAACACAGAGGACTGAAGATTGACTGGTATAGCATTGCCCCTCTCAATAGGGCGGAGCTAAAAACTGTCAGGATGACCAAATATTTACTATATACAGATACAGTTTTAACAGGAAAAGGTTCAGGAGCCAATACGGTGGAAAAAAAAGTTTGGGTTTACTGACACTTTAAGTAAAAACAAAAAAAATCGACCAAGTACAATCTGCTTCTAAATTGACCATATAAAAGACAAAAATTTGCCAATTCCCCCATCCACACGGATTGGGGAGTCCTTCCTGCTGTGCCTTTGTATTCTGAAAGCGGTGAACCTTCCTTGTCAGAATACAGTGATCAGTGTTGTCAGGTTTAGCCAGTGGCACTGATTGATCGTGAAAAACCTGACAGACTGGTTGTACACAAGTTGATCGATGGATTGAAATTGGATTGCAATTTGGCCAGTTCAGCAGGGACCCGCCTGTAGGCAAGTGCAGTCTGCGGTCTTCACTGCAGGTAGTGCTCAACCGCTTGTACCTGACTGTGTGAATTATTGCCGCTGCACCACTCTGCACCCCCATCTACAGCCCGGATTTTGATCCATGTATGGTCAGCTTTATTAATTAAATACAATTAACCACTGTACTGTTTCATTGTGTTGTATTATTTCATTCATAACTAGATCAAAAGGTATGATCTTTGATCTGCAAATGATATCAGTTTAAAAAAAAAATGTACTCCTTGTTTTTTTTTTATTTGCTATACTCTGTACAAACATTTCGTGTAATTAACAAATGGACTAATTATAGAACAATTATAATTTTATTTTAATTATATTATCATAATATAAATTATACTACTTTAAAAATATATATATATTAAAAGAGATCTTCTAAAAAAAATAAAAAAATAACATATACTCACCTAGAGAGATGCAGCATCAATCTGATGGCGCTTCTGTCCCCCGATGGCTCTAAGACTGAGAACCAGGCAATCAAAAACTGCCGATCGCTCGGTTCTCAGCCTTCAGTGAGCAGAGAGTTGGTGACTGTCAGTCTGCTGCTCTCTGCTCTGTCATTCCAGTGCTCACTGGAGCTCTGGTCTGTGGAGAGCGTGGTAAAGTTTGGATTTTTTCACACTGAGGCGTATTTCAGGCATTTTGCGCAAAAAATATCGCATAAATGACGCCTGAAATACTCCTGCCCCAGTATTCTCAATGTGAAAGCCCGAGGGTTTTCACACTGAGGCGATGCGCTGGCGGGAGGAAAAAAAATCTCCTGCAAGCCGCATCTTTGGAGCGGTAATGTATATACCGCTCCTTTACCGCTCATTCCCATTGAAATCAATGGGACACCGCGGTAATACTGTAGCCGCGGTTTTCGGGCGGTTTTAACCCTTTTTCGGCCGCTAGCGGGGGTTGAAACCGCACCGCCCCCGGCCGAATATAGCGGTAAATACGACGGTATAGCGGCGCCAAAAATCGCGCCGCTATACCGCCACTGTACCTGCCTGCCCCAGTGTGAAAGGGGCCTAAGTGATGTTAGTGAAAACGGGTCAGAACGAACTGCACTCTTGTGATCCTGAGTGCAATTCTTCTTTGCAAAATAGCTCAAGCTCTGTCAGATTGGATGGAGAGCGTCTGTGAACAGCAATTTTCAAGTCTTGCCACAGATTCTCAATTGGATTTAGGTCTGGACTTTGACTGGGCCATTCCAACACATGAATATGATTTGATCTAAACCATTCCATTGTAGCTCTGGCTGTATGTTTAGGGTCGTTTCCTGCTGGAAGGTGAACCCCCGCCCCAGTCTCAAGTCTTTTGCATAATTTTCTAGGATTGCCCTGTATTTGGCTCCATGCATCTTCCCATCAACTCTGACCAGCTTCCCTGTCCCTGTTGAAGAAAAGCATCCCCACAACATGATGCTGCCACCACCATGTTTCACGGTGGGGATGGTGTGTTCAGGGTGATGTGCAGTGTTAGTTTTTCGGCCACACATAGCATTTGGCTTTTAGGCCAAAAAGTTCAATTTTGGTCTCATCTGACCAGAGCACCTTCTTCCACATGTTTGCTGTGTCCTCCACATGGCTTCTCGCAAACTGCAAACAGGACTTCTTATGGCTTTCTTTCTACAAATGGCTTTCTTCTTGTCACTCTTCTATAAAAGGTCAGATTTGTGGAGTGCATGACCAATAGTTGTCCTGTGGACAGATTCTCCCCCCTGAGCTGTGGATCTCTGCAGCTCCTCCAGAGTTACCATGGGCCTCTTGGCTGCTTCTCTGATGAATGCTCTCCTTGCCCGGCCTGTCAGTTTAGGTGGACGGCCATGTCTTGGTAGGTTTGCAGTTGTGCCATACTCTTTCCACTTTCGGATAATGGATTGAACAGAGCTCCGTGAGATGTTCAAAGCTTGGGGTATTCTTTTATAACCTCCTAACCCTGCTTTAAACTTCTCCACAACGTTAACCCTGACCTGTCTGGCCTTCATGATGCTGTTTGTTCACTAAGGTTCTCTAAAAAACCTCTGAGGGCTTCACAGAACAGCTGTATTTATACTGAGATTAAATTACGCACATGTGGACTCTTTTTACTAATTAGGTGACATCTGAAGACAATTGGTTGCACTAGATTTTAGTTGGGGGTATCAGAGTAAAGGGGGCTGAATACAAATGCACGCCACACTTTTCAGATATTTATTTGTAAAAAATTCTGAAAACCATTTATCATTTTTCTTCTACTTCACAATTATGTGTCACTTTGTGTTGGTTTATCACCTAAAATCCTAATAAAATATATTTAAGTTTTTGCTTGTAATATGACAAAATGTGGAAAATTTCAAGGGGTATGAATACTTTTTCAAGACACTGTAAGTAGACCAGCCTTGCTTGATAATACTTCTACGTGAATTATTGAACTTTTCTTTCTCATTACTGCTTTTTCAGGTTACTTTGTCTCCAAAAGCCAAAAACGGCCTGCGTGTCAACATCTTGTCCTGCAAGAGAGCAGATCCTACCGAGGCACTGAAGTATATCCTCTGCCCAGGGAATCGCTAAACATTTGATTGCCTTTCACATCTCTGTACAGTTTACAGAAGTGGCAGTACTGTTCTGTTTACACTGTTTAATAAGACATACATTCGAAAATATAGTTCATAGCGGGAAAAAAAGTTTGTTTTTTGAAACTGTGTTTATTATAATGCCATGTTATATCCAAACTGAGGTTTTACAGTAACCCTAAAAATGTCAATCTCCAATAAAAGCAGTAAAAGACATTCAAATGTATTGGTGAATGTATTTCTGTGATCTTGCTGTATTTTGCTGTAACAATGCTAACTAGCAAGAAGCAATACCTTTCATTGTCCTGTTTATCAATACAACACTTTTGATATGCAGCAGCTAGCAGTGAGTGAGTCTGGTGTGCCATCTTGTGGCCATGGGCATGTACTACAGACAATTACAAGTTACAAAAACTCTTAGGCGGCCAGTGCTGAGCTTTTTCAGTCTTTTAGGCTAATGCCGCGTACACACGATCAGAATTTCCGACAACAAATGTTCGATGTGAGCTTTTGGTCGGATATTCCATGTGTAGGCGCCATTGGACATTTGCTGTCGGAATTTCCGACTAGAGCTGGGCGATTTTCTCCCCAAAAAAATCTGCGATTTATAAAAAAAAAAAAAAGTATTTTTTTTTTGATGGACACCGCACCGGTCCTGAGGAGCTGCGGGCAGGAGTTTTTAGGCAAGGCCGCGGCTTCGACCCAGTCTGTGGCATCCGGCCTCGCAGACTTGGCCGAAGCCGCGGCCTCGCCTAAAAACTCCTGCCCGCAGCTCCTCAGGACCGGCGCGGTGTCAGCGCCGGTCCTGGTAAGAAAAAAAAAAAAAAAAGATTTGCTGAAAATTTGAATTGATTTGACCCCTCAACTTGATTCAAGATTTAAAATCGATTTTTTCCCCAGCCCCATTTCCGACAACAAATGTTTGAGAGCTGGTTCTCAATTTTTCCGACGGCAAAATTTCTTGTCGGGAATTTTGATTGTGAGTAGCCATTTCCGACGCACAAAGGTGCTGCGCATGCTCGGAAGCAATTCGACGCATGCTCTGAATCATTGTACTTCATTTTTCTCGGCTCGTCGTAGTGTTGTACATCTCCACGTTCTTGACCATCGGAATTTCCGAGCAACATTTGTGTGTATGCAAAAACACGGTTTTGTTGTCGGAAATTCCGATCGTGTGTACGCGGCATTAGGCTTCATTTACACTTAAACTAATTTTACCACCAGCCGTGATTTTGCATGTTTTGCGGCTGGCAGTAAAAATGTTCCTATCCTGAACGTGATCCTTTTGTGTTCAGGAGATGGAGGTTAGGGGAGTTTGAAACTCTTCTAACTTTACCAGCTCCTAACCGATCCTAAAAGCCTGTGGAACATGGACACATAGGCTTTTATGGACTCAAGTTTAGGAGCTTTGGCAAAAAAACAAACAAAAAAAAAACGCCAAAAGCTCCTGAACTCAAGTTTAGGAGCTGCTAGTGTACATGGAGCCTTAAGCCTCATACACACGGTTGGACTTCCATCGGACTTTTCTGTGGATTTTAGTCCAAACGGAGTTGGTCGGGCACACCCATAGCATACACACCACAGGACTTTTCTGCAAACTTTCCCAAAACTTTTTCCAACATCACGTGGTTTTTCTGCTCTTTACCGCCACCCTTTGGTCAACTTTTGCTATTGTTGGTTGATTTTAACATTATTTGTTTTGTCCATCGGACAAAAGTCCGATGGTTTTCTGTACACACGGTCGGACTTTGCTCCATCGGACTTTTATTGGCGAAAAGTTTGTCCATTTGCAGAGCGAACTTTTGTCCGATGAAAACCAAAAAAGTTTGTCCGATGGAGCGTACACACGGTCAGATTTTTTGTCAAACTTGCTCAAAATGAAGTTTGTTTGGCAAAAAGTCCGACCGTGTGTATGGCCACACATTAAAGTGGTTGTAAACTTCAGACATGTAATAAAAACAAAGAATATCCCTCTATAGTGTGAACTTGTCTCAATTAAGAGCACTAAGTGTCATTTATATCTGCTGCCTCTTTCCTCTGCTATCAGCATGAGTCACGTCTGACAAAGCCGTGGGAAGCCGCCTGTGACCTGGATAGGGTAAGTGCGGGGCTGGCGGACTGGCTGGCTGGCAAGTGGACCAGCGTTCGGACGGGGAATTTGTTTGCCGCCCCCCCCCCAAAAATGGAGCACCAGCCGCCACTGGTTTGGAAAGCCTGTTCTAGATTGACACCCTTCCATAAAGACATTTGGATACTTGCATAACTCTTATTAAGAGCCAGGACTTTTGAGAGGAGGCCGGGTGCTGTGATTGTTTTCAAGAAGCACCCTGCTGACCCCTCCCAACCATGATCGGACTGCATTGCATAGAGAAACATAGGAA
Organism: Rana muscosa; assembly: GCA_029206835.1. Classification (NCBI taxonomy): domain Eukaryota; kingdom Metazoa; phylum Chordata; class Amphibia; order Anura; family Ranidae; genus Rana; species Rana muscosa. The sequence goes on from CM055127.1 coordinate 139,236,572, forward strand.
CCCAGTAATGAGATAACTGGGTCTAAAATAAGGTATGTAATGAAAAAAGACTTTAGAATGTCATGTAAAATGTTAAAAAATTTATTAGCATTTTGATGAGGGGAGAAAAACCAGGGGAGGCAAAATATAAGCAGATTAAAAAAATTTAGTTCTAAATCATCGTTTTCCCATCTATTTCATTTATCGATGTGACAGGGAAGAGAATGCTTTAAATGCTTCTGAGATGATTCAGAGTTCATTGAGGTGTGCATTTGTCTTTCAGTAGACCTCCTTCTGACCTGCATTGCCCTATTTCTAAGCTGTACTGTACTTTAAGCATTTACATTGGCCCCTACAGTTGCTGAAATGATTGGTGTTCGACAAGTAAAGAGAGAATGTAAAAATATGTTGGTTTATTTAAAATATAATCTACATTTCTCTCTTTTTCGCATAGAAAAAACTCCCTTGAAGAAGACCAATAATTAAAAGGTCAAAACGCGTAGAGATATCATGTGAAACTCTACGCAACATAAAGGGTTTATATAACATGAGCTGTATTTTTTCTATTGTTGATGGGTTATGCTTTTTATGTCAAAGTCACAATTGCTTTTGACAACTCTCATGTATTCATTAAATACTTTTTGATATAAATAAACAAATCATTTTTATTGAATTTGATTGCTACTTTTTTCAATACAATTTTGCTGCTAAAAAAAAAAACATGGAAGGAATTTTCTATTTAATATAATTTATCGGGGTGTGCAGCACTGACAGCTCACCTGTATGTGTTACCTATTCTAGAGGAAAAATAAGGCTCACAAAATGGTCCTGCACTGCTATGATTCACAGGTTCTCCTCACTGTAGTTGTTTTTTAATCTGAAACTTCATGGTAATGATATTATCTATGCCGGCCACCATCTCATCATTTTCCCCAACGGCAGCGACTCCCTTCGGTGTCCCTGTCAGTATCAGATCTCCTTCTTCCAAGGTGATAATCCTGCTGATGTAACTGATGAGGAACGGGACGGAGAAGATCATTGAAGAGGTATGTCCTTCCTGTCTGAGGTTATCATTCACCTTCAACCAGATCTTCAGATTGTGGGGGTCTTGTATCGTTTCTTTGGGGATAAAATCGCTAACAGGACAAGACGTATCAAAGGCTTTGGCCAAAGTCCACGGAAGGCCTTTCTTCTTACACTGGTCCTGAATGTCCCTGGCGGTCATGTCCAGGCACAGAGCATAGCCCTCTACATGGTCCATGGCATTTGACTGAGCGATGTTTGTACCTCCTTTGCCAATGACAACGCCGAGCTCCACTTCATGGTGCAGGTTATTGGTGTAGTAAGGCAGGAGAACGGGCGTGCCTTCCCTCACGTAGGCCGAGGGAGCTTTAAGAAATAAAACTGGCTCTGTGGGCACCTCGTTTTTCAGCTCCTTGGCATGTTCAGCGTAATTCCTTCCAACGCAGATAATTTTTCTTCCCCATTCCCAAAACCGGCTCAGATTTCTAGAGGAAGCCATCTTATGATGATGGAGATATCTGGAACAGATTACAATGTATACTGTGTCAGTAGGGCAGAGATTGGGGTCAGTAGGGAAGTGGATGGTGTCAGTAGTTTTTTTATTTTATTATTATTATTATTCTTTTTTTTTTTACTATATAATGTTTTACTCTTTTTTTTACAATTTTTTTACTAAATACTGTTTTATTCTTTTTTTTCTTTTTTTACTATATAATGTTTTATTCTTTTTTTACAATTTTTTTTACTAAATAATGTTTTATTCTTTTTTTACAATTTTTTTTTTTTTTTTTACTATATAATGTTTTATTCTTTTTTTTTACAATTTTTTTTTACTAAATAATGTTTTATTCTTTTTTTTCTTTTTACATTTTTTTACTATATAATGTTTTATTCTTTTTTTACATTTTTTTTTATTTTATTTTTTTAGGAGCCCTTTTTGGGGGGCTTTAGTGAAATATCAGGGGTCTAAACAGACCCCTTTTTTTGTCTCACTTTTGAGGCAGAGAAAGGGGCTGAGAAGTATAGAGGATGAATCTACTATGCAGAAACACAGATAAAATAAAAACCTGACAGGGGTTCTAGCTCTTACCAACTCAATCCATTAAAAAATATTATTTGGCTTTATATACACACTTTTCAAAAAGCTTTTCTGGCCATACTTTTCTTGCGGGCCAAAGGAGTGCTTTTATTATTGCCGTCTAGCCGTTGTCAGCTGAAGTGGAGGAGCTGCTCCAGGCTCTGGAAAGATCCCCACAGTTTTGTCAGGATCCTCCAAGCTGCCTGATTTCTGGAGCCAGTTGCGCCCGCCTCCTTTCCTCTGCTCGGCACTCCAGTGAGAGCTGGAGGATCAGAACAGAGAGCAGTGACTGAGAGCAATCATTGCTCTCTGCTATGAGCAGACTGAGGAACTGAGCGATCAGCAGTCATGTCATCACTCATATCTCAGGGTTAATGTGGAACTAAATCCATCAACTTATCCGTTTAAAAAAATAGTTATATTCCCGGCATGCCGGTGTTTTGTCAGATTTGGCGACCCGTCAGATTTTGTAACAGAAGTGACGTTCCGTCGCCGCCATCTTGCTACACCCCCCACTTATCCACAGTGAGAGGGCGGCAAGCGGACGTCTTGTTACACCCACCGGAGTTTTGCATTTCACACTTATTTTTTAACACTCAATTGAGCTTTTATACAGTATTTTGAAATCCGTCAGACTGTTTTGATGTTGATTTTTCAAAGCAGCGATGTTCTGTCAGATTAGCAAACCTGTGAGATCAGCAGGTTTGCCGCTGCTTTTAAAATTCAACATCAAAACAGTCACACGGACTTCTAAATACTGTATTTGACTATATAAGCTCAGATTACTGGTAAAACTAAGTGTGAAATGCAAGACTTCAGTGGGTGTAAAAAGATGTCCGCTTGCCGCCATCTGACTGTAGGCTTACTGCGAACGAGTGCGAGTGTACCAAGATGGCCACGACGGAACTTCACTTCCGTTACACATTCTGATAGGTAGCGGCTTTCTGACAGGACACCGGATGTTGGTGTCAGTTGGAGCCGATGCGGGGGATCCGATGCGCATGGCTGGCGGCCGCGATGTCCGCCGGCCACCCGGAACGAGAGCCAGAACGGATATCTGTCAATGTAAACAGACAGATCCCCATTCTGACAGGGGAGTTAGAGAGAGATCTGCTGTTCCTAGTTATTAGGAACAGCGATCTCTCTCCTCCTCCAGTCAGCCCAGCACCCCATACAGTTAGAAACACCTCCCAGGGAACACACTTAACCCCTTGATCACCTCCTACCACCCCTTCCCTGCCAGTGACATTTATACAGTAATCAGTGGCTATTTATAGCACTGATCGCTGTATAAATGTCACTGGTCCCAAAAGTGTCCACCGCAATCCCACTAAAAATCGCAAATCGTCGCCATTACTAGTAAAAAATAATATATATTTTTTTTTTATAAAAATAAAAATGCCATAAATCTATCCCCTATTTTGTAGGCGCTATAACTTTTGCGCAAACCAATCAATATACGTTTATTGCGATAATTTTTATAAAAAATATGTAGAAGAATACGTATCGGCCTAAACTGATGAAGAAATTCATTTTTTTTTAAATATTTTTAGGGGATACTTATTATAGCAAAAAGTAAAAAATATAGTTTTTTTTTTTTCAAAATTGACGGTCTTTTTTGGTTTATAGCGCAAAAAAAAAGAAGAAAAAACGCAGAGGTGATCAAATACCATAAAGAAAAGCTCTATTTGTGCGTAAAAAAGGGCGTCAATTTTGTTTGGGTACAACGTCGTACGACCGCGCAATTGTCAGTTAAAGCAACGCAGTGCCGTATTGCAAAAAATGGCCTGGTCTTTAAGGGGGGAAATCTTCCGGTCTGTAAGTGGTTAAAGGGGTTGTAAACCCTTGAGTTTTTTTACCTTAATGCATCCTATGCATTAAGGCAGGGTTCGACAAACCCCGGGCGCCAGGTCGCCATTGCGACTAGAATTAGCGACCTGGCGTCTGGGGCAGCACAGCTGGGGTATCCTGTGTTTCTGTGCGCCCCCCCGCCGCGCGATCACATCGGGCCACGCCGCGCCGGTAATTGAGGCTGCGGCTTTGCGGCCTTCTGCAGGCCTTTGCTTCCTTTTGTGATCTTGCGCCATCTTGTGGTGGCCGTTGGTATGACAAGACAACCAGCAATGCTAATGGAGCTTCCCCTGTCAGTTTTCACTGCCATCTCCTTCCCTCTAATTAGAACCCCCAAACATTATATATATTTATATATTTTATTCTAACACCCTAGAGAATAAAATGGCGGTCGTTGCAATACTTTCTGTCACACCGTCTTACAAGCGCACTTTTTTGGGAAAAAATACACTTTTTTAAATTAAAAAATAAGACAACAGTAAAGTTAGCCCAATTTTTTTTTTATATTGTGAAAGATAATGTTGCACAGAGTAAATTGATACCCAACATATCACGCTTCAAAATTGCGTCCGCTCGTGGAATGGCGACAAACTTTTACCCTTTAAAATCTCCATAGGCAACGTTTAAAAAATTCTATAGGTTGCATGTTTTGAGTTACAGAGGATGTCTATGGCTAGAATTATTGCTCTCGCTCTACCAATCGCGGCGATACCTCACATGTGTGGTTTGAACACCGCTTTCATATGCGGGTGCTACTCACATATGCATTCGCTTCTGCACGCGAGCTCGGCGGGACGGGGCGGGTTCCTGGCTCCTAACATTTTTAGCTGGCTGCTAGATTCCAAGCAAATTTGTCAAGCCCTGCAATAAGGTGAAAAAACACCTGGCAGTCACCGGCCCCCCGTTTTACTTACCTGAGCCCCGAATTTGCTTTGACAGGGACGTGCTGTCCCTCTCTCCACGGGGTCCCGGCTCTTGATTGGATAGATTGATAGCAGCGCAGCCATTGGCTTCCACTTCTGTCAATAAAATCCAATGATGCGGGCGCCAGGGCCGAGTCATACATTCTGCGGCTATGGACGCAGAATGAATGACCTGGGAGCGCACCCGCAAGGTACCCCCCCCCCTCCCCCGGGAGAGCCCCTTTTTCTAGGGTGTTATCTGATGTGGGGAGGAGCTGCGAGAGCCGTCAAGGAACCCCATAAAACGGCGTTCGGGGCGAGCTGCACAGTGGAGGTAAGTATGATATGTTTTTTTTTTTTTAATAATCGAAGCCTTATAACCCCCTTTAAACTAAATTGTTACAGTTATCTGGAATCTGATTGGCCGCTATATGCATTATCCATGATCCTGCACCTTGTCTTGACATTTCTATTGTAGATCAGCATGCAGTCCAGTCTGTCTCCATAATGGAGGGTCAGCAAAGTGTCACCCAGTATCAGGAGAGGTCAGGGGTCAGGTGAGGTCAGGAGTCATCTATGCAGCTTTCAATTCTGCAGAGTGTGTAGACAGCGAAGCTTGCAATCAAATCAGACAATATAAAGATCCCCAATAAGACAGAACAGAGCTCACCTTGCTGGCACATGGAGGAAGAGGAAGTGGAGCAGAGAGGGGTAAAGAGCGACCCAAGAGCAGATCTCCTTCCCATAAACTCAGTTTGTTATTAACCAGCTGCAGACGATCAGAGACATCATAAACTTCAATGAACAGCCAGACCTCGGATTAACTTTCTGCTTCATTGTATGTTACAAAGTGATAGTTATGTAGTGTCACCTCCCCCCTCCACTTCCTGCATGATGGTACAGCCCGGGGAGGAGTCATCCATAGACAGTGCTGTGTGATAGGCTGGCTGTCAGTGAGCCCAGGAGACATGGGGAGAAGAGGGGGGTGTTATTTCTGTGGAGTGTCTCCTCCAGATTCATTCATTCATGTTTTCATCATCTCTTCTCTTCCCTTCTCTTCTCTGTGTACATTGTAACTTTATGTGACACTTTGGTCATTTAAAGTTGATCCTCACCCTAAAAGCGCATATTGGGGGTGACCTGTCTCCTCCCCCTCCCTCTATTACAAATAGATTGTTCTATTTAACAGCTTAATTTATTATTATTGTTATTGTTTATTTTATTATCATATTTATATTATTTTTTTCTATTTAGCAGCTTTATTTATTATAATTTTTATTGTTTAATTTATTATTATATTCATATTATTTTTTCTACGGAAAAGGCATAGAGACAGACGGAGGCTAACGAGCTCGCCACTCGTATGAGATAAGTTTTTGCACTTAATGTTAATGTGAGTACCTAGTATATGCGCCGAATAAACGTACCCTGCTGGTTTTTACATATTTCACTATCGAGATATCCCTTGTTTCCTTTTGCTTCTTGCAAACCCTGGTGCCATTTGAGAGATAACCCAGCACTTAGGATCCAGTGACTGACCCAGGACCCCATGTGAGGAACCAACATTCCCATTGCTTTCATATGCGGTTACCTTGCTACCGCAAGGTAAGAGGCCACCCTCATTTCATAGTGTGTGCTGCACAGAACAAGAGATAAAATGATCTCTATACCACCCTGCATGAAAAACGGGACACTCATTTTTGAAGAGAGCACTTCTGTTGCTACTAGCACCACCAGCGGATGCAGTTTTGAATTCATTGAACTGTTGCTGCTTTAGTTCACATTGGACACTTATGCTTTTTAGCACATTGTGCACATTGTTTCAGACACTTGCACAGGAACTGTGTGATTAACGGCTGTTGCACATTGCAGCAGCCGTTTATGTATTTAAAGCTTTTTTTTTTTTTTTTGGTTAACCTGCAAGGCAAAGGTATAATGAGCTAGTATGACTAGCATACTAGCTCATTATCAATCACTTACCTTAGATCGAAGCCCCCGCAGCGGTCCTCGGACGCGTCCTCCGTCGAATCCATGATACCCGGAGTGACTTCCGGGTATCGCCGCTCCGGCGCTGTGATTGGCCGGAGCGGCGATGACGTCACTCCCGCACATGCGCGGGGAACGGCACGATCCCCGCGCATGCGCGAACTACCGGCATTGTACGGCAGGCTCCCATTCAAGAGCCGCCGCGCTCAGTGCGCCTGCGCCGTTATCTACGGCGCGCATGCGCCGTAGATAGCGGTACAGTTTTTTTTTGCAAATATCTCCGAGACTGTGTAGGTCTCGGAGATATTACAAGCACCTACAGGTAAGCCTTAATGTAGGCTTACCTGTAGGTGCTTGTACAAAATGTGGGTATACAACCACTTTAATTTCTATTTTGCACTTTTTTGTCACTTTATTGACATATTGACAGTCTGCACATTGCACTTTGGCAGTTCACATTGCGACTTGGTCTTATGTTTTAAGCTTATGTGTATACCCCAAGTTGCATCACTATTTTAAGCTTCACTATATTCACATATTATTAATTTATTCCCAATTGGATTTATTTTCTACCAGTATTTTATTCTGTATTTTATTCATATTAGCATTTATGCACTTTTGGATTTAATATTATATTATATTTATATTATTAATTCTATTTAGCAGCTTTATTCATTATTATTTTTATTGTTTATTTTATTGTCATATTTATATTATTATTTCTATTTAACAGCTTTATTTATTATCATTTTTATTGTTTATTTTATTATCATAGTTATATTATTATTTTTATTCAGCAGCTTTATTGTGCTGCCAGTCAGCACTTTGGCAATTCTAGCCTGGGCGACAATTTCTCTGACCCTCTGCCCGTGTGCAGATGTCCCCGGCGAGAGAGCCCTGCAGCACATCTGCCCATGCGCTGCCCACCCCTCCACTGGGCATCGATCTGCCCATATGCAGGGTTTCCCACACAGTAGCAAAGACTGCGACCAGGGAAGCCTGACAACGTTGCTGTCTTTGCTGGTGAACGTGCACGTCCACAGATGTGCCAAGGGGCTCTCCCAGGAGCTGAAGGCTGGGCAAGGCCCGTGGGTACATCTGTGCATTGCTCCATAAGGGTGGTGACCAACCTGGGAGGCGGACTACGCTTCCGGAAAAGTTACGCTTTAAAATTAAAATTGTATTTCTTCAGAAAGGATGGTTATGGTGGCTATACACACGTCAATAGATGATCGATTATCTTTTCAATCTACCTTTTTACACACACCCCCAGTGTCTGCAGCCACCAGGAGAATGTGTATGTCAGACAAGCCAGCTTGTGCCTGTCAGACAGAAGGAATCCTTTGCAGCCACCCGATTGCTTTCAAACCCCCTGGAAATGTATCCCGGGCTCCACTTGCCCATCTGCGGGCCCAGGACCGGCACAGTGGGTGCCGCCGGATGCAAGGGAGGGAGCAGAGTGGACACAGGGCCGCCACCAGGAATTTTTCCAGTGTGCTCCGCGGCCGCCCCAGAGCTGCGTGAACCGCCTCCATTGAGAGCCAATCACATTCTGTATACAGACTGATTTTACTATTGTGGGTTTAGTAACACTTTCATTTTCTCATTACACTGTGCAAACTGTTGGTGCTATAAATAGTATATTATATAATAATATTAATAAAATAGTAACGATCTCTACTACCTAACACAGATCCTTAGTAAATCCTGACATGGATACTTTGCACAGTTGGCTGGACCTTTGTGAAATAAATTATTAAACTGATCTTTGAACTCTGCAGAGACTCAGCAGCTGTTTAGCTATTTAACGTTTAGCAAGGCCATCAGTAACATTTAGAACACAGGCAAGAAGATTACATTTTGACATTTTAAAATGAATTTTCAGATCACGGCTCTATCAGGGCCCAGCTCCAGCATAAAGCTGTTTAGGCAGCCGCCTTAGTCCGGGGTTCACACTGCCCGCAACTTCAACGTCAGAGCTCAGTGCAACTTCCGCACGACTTGCATGCGACTTCTTTAACAGAAGTCAATGCAAGTCGGACCAAAATTAGTGCAGGAACCTTTTTCTAGGTCGGAGCGACTCGCATCAATTAGAACGGTTCTATTGCACTGAATGGGATCAGACTTCCGATGCGACAAGGGCTCCAACGTCGGAGCGATTGTCGTGTGAAGACCCGTGTGAACCGGGTCTTAGGCGCCAGGATATGGGAGAGGGCGGAAAAATCCAAATCCTCTGACACTTGCTGGGGTTTCGGACTTTTAACTATTTCGCTGCCAGGTCCGTATGTTGTACAGACCTGACAGTGGTGGGTTTTACACACACTCCCAGTGTCTGCAGCCACCAGGAGAGTGTGTATGTCAGACAAGCCAGCTTCTGGCTGTCAGATAGAAGCAATCCTTTGCAGCCACCTGATTGCTTTCAAACCCCCTGGTAATGTATCCCGGGCTCCACTTGCTTATCTGCAGGCCCAGGACTGGCACAGTGGGTGCTGCCAGATACAGGGGAGGGAGCAGGGTGGACATGTGTACGCTCTCCTCCCCTTCTCCTTGCTGACCTGGAAGCGACGTGTAAAATGTCATTTCTGGGTCCCCTTTTTTACTTTCCTGGCCAGTATGAAGATCGCACTGCATTAGATTAATTATTGGAGCGCAGGTGAGACATCCGGGGTCTCATTAAAAATATCCTGTCGCCCCGAAATTTTTTATTATAGGGGACTTGTCATCCCAGCAAATCTTTGCACCAGCCCTGGGTTATACAGTGCCTTGAAAAAGTATTCATACCCCTTTGAAATTTTCCAAATTTTGTCATGTTATAGCCAAAAACATAAATGTATTTTATTGGGATTTTAAACCAACACAAAGTGGTACATAATTGTGAAGTGGAAGGAAAATGATAAACGTTTTTCAATTTTGTTTTACAAATAAATATATGAAAAGTGTGATGTACATTTGTATTCAGCCCCCCTGAGTCAATAATTTGTAGAACCGCCTTCCACTGCAATTACAGCTGCAAGTCTTTTTGGGGATGTCTCTACCAGCTTTGCACATCTAGAGAGCGACATTTTTTCTTTGCAAAATAGCTTAGAGGAGTAGTAAAGTTACATTTTTTTTTACTTGTAAGCAATGTCTGTTGCTTACTGATAAAGAATATTGCATTAATTATTATTAAAAAACATTATTTCCCATAAAATTTTACCTTGAATATCCTCCTCCTGCCTTCCTTTCTTCTTGCTGTCCTATATTTCTGGGTTTGCGGTGCGCGTTCATAATGGCCTAATGGGAACTACATTTCCCATTAGGCTTAGCGGCATCGCGCATGTGCAGTGCGTTTTTTTTTTTTTTTTTAACACAGAACGAGAACGAGCAAAGTTGAAAGATGAAGACGGGAGAAATAGTGATGAGTGAGCAAGGGATGGAATGGAGATGTGAGGAAAAAGAAATAATGATGCGTGAGTGAGGGATGGGAAGGAGGGATGGACAAGAAAAATATGTGAAGTATAAGAAGTGTGTACAAGAAATGAGACAGAGGGATGGATGAGCATGAAATGGGTTTGAGGGATAGAAAAGGGAGAAATGTGAAGGCAGCAATGGGGGCGGAGTCCAGGCAGGGCAGTGAAGCTTAGTAAATGAAACTAAGCCAAGGGGGGCGGCGCTGCAGCGATGTAGACATGCCCACTAACCCACAGCTATTTTCTCTATCTTCAACGTAGAGAACATCCTCACGCTCTCCTGTAGTCCAAGAGAGGGAGCGAGCACGACACTCCACACCAGGGAGAAAGGCTCCCATTATGGTGTGGAGTTCCAGACAGAAGAACAGGAAGTGAGGATTTCTCAGAAGAAATAAAGACATTTACAAGCAAAATCGAAGGATAAGGTAAGTAAAGGAGGACTACACTAAGGTAAAGGAAGCTATTTAGGAAAAAAAAAATGTAACTTTACTACTCCTTTAAGCTTTGTCAGATTGGATGGAGAGCGTCTGTGAACAGCAATTTTCAAGTCTTGCCACAGATTCTCAATTGGATTTAGGTCTGGACTTTGACTGGGCCATTCTAACACATGAATATGCTTTGATCTAAACCATTCCATTGTAGCTCTGGCTGTATGTTTAGGGTCATTGTCCTGCTGAAAGGTGAACCTCTGCCCCAGTCTCAAGTCTTTTGCAAAATCTAACAGGTTTTCTTCTAAGATTGCCCTGTATTTGGCTCCATCCATCTTCCCATAAACTCTGACCAGCTTCCCTGTCCCTGCTGGAGAAAAGCATCCCCACAACATGATGCTGCCACCACCATGTTTCACAGTGGGGTTGGTGTGTTCAGGGTGATGTGCAGTGTTAGTTTTCTGCCACAAATAGCGTTTTGCTTTTAGGCCAAAAGGTTCAATTTTGGTCTCATCTGACCAGAGCACCTTCTTCCACATGTTTGCTGTGTCCCCCACATGTTTTTTTCCCAAATTTCAGCGAGGACTTCTTATAGCTTTCTTTCAACAATGGCTTTCTTCTTGCCACTCTTCCATAAAGACCAGATTTGTGAAGCGCAGGACTAATAGTTGTCCTGTGGACAGATTCTCCCACCTGAGCTGTGGATCTCTGCAGCTCCTCCAGAGTTACCATGGGCCTCTTGGCTGCTTCTCTGATTATTGTTCTTACTGCCCAGCCTGTCAGTTTAGATGAACGGCCATGTCTTGGATTGAACAGAGCTCGGTGAGATGTTCAAGCTTAGGGTATTTTTTTTATAACCTAAGGCCCCTTTCACACTAGCGGACCGTATGTCCGCTTTTTCATCCGTCCGTTTATGTATGAAAAAGGAACATACATTGGTCCCTATGAGATCGCGGGTGTCAGCGGATGAACATCCGCTGACACCCAATCTCCTCCGTGTCCGCAATCCCCCGTTTCTGCAGATGGAGGAAAATCCTATTTTTCAATCCGTCTGCAGAGCGGATCGGATGAACACGGACAGACGGTCCGTGTTCATCCGATCCCCCTATAGGGGAGAGCGGAGATCTGACAGGGTGGTCCCTGCACAGTGTGCGGGGACCGCTCTGTCATCCGCAGGCTCAGCGGGGATCAACGGAGCGATCCCCGCTGAGCAAGCGGAGGTTCACGGGGCGGATCGTCACGGATCTGTCCCGTGTGAAAGGGCCTAACCCTGCTTTAAACTTCTCCCTGACCTGTCAGGTATGTTCCTTGGCCTTCATGATGCTGTTTGTTCACTAAGGTTCTTTAACAAACTTCTGAGGGCTTCACAGAACAGCTGTATTTATACTGAGATTAAATTAGACACAGATTGACTTTATTTATGTAGCGGTACCCTCGTAGGAGATGCTAGATGGGGTTCACCCGTCACCTTGCTTAGCCCAGCATTCACTTCTCGGTCACTCAGAGACATGGAACAGTCAGAGAACTGTTTTTTTTGAGGCGATTGAACTTGGATGGGGATAGGGAAATATGGGATGCCCATCAGAATTGACAAAACTTGCTTGGGACGACTATATACACTCCAGTATATACACTCCATTTCTCCTCCTGCACACTGCTTTCTCTCTAATTTTCAGGTCTTTCTCCTCCAGCACATCGCTTCCTCTCTAATCTCCAGGCACAGCTAGCACAACGTGGTTAGGCCTGACTCTGGCTCGGCCTTTAGCAATTGCCCTTTGCAGGCAGGGACCGCAGGCCCCTAAAGTGTAGCAAAATAGAAAATCTCTGGTGCTAGCTGTCCTACACATGGCTACTGAGTCCAGTAAGCCCTCTTCAGGCCCTGCCAGCCCTCCTGGCTGCAGCTGCCTCTCTCCACTGCCGCATTTACCACAATCCACTCTTCTGGTTCTGCGCCCATCTCAGACTGCATACTCCCAGTCCCCTCAGGCAATGCTCTTCGCCACGAGCCCACCCTATTTTGCAGTCTATTAGAGCCCCTGGCTCGAATCAGGTGCAAAAAACCCCAGCCACTGTAATTCAGGCACCCCGGCATCCTGAAAGGGGCCATATGAATGAATAGGGGGTGGCAGCAGCGATGGATACAGCATCGCATCGCTAGAAGGTGGAGGAGGTGGTGGCAGTGGATAGAGGGGGCGGCGCTCGGGCGCCCCTAATGGACGGGCCACCACTGACTGGAATGCATGTGGAGTGACATTGCCCAAAGATAATGCATATTCATTATATCACAAATGTTACTCCTTCTAGCAATATAGGAAGCTTTCTGATTAATATTTGCAATGTACATGCTTTCAAACAGAACTCCAGAAAAAAAATAGCCAAATTAAAAGGTAAAAAAGCAGCAGCTGTTGTGCTCACTTTCAATCTGGAGCTGCCTTCAGTAGTACTTCTTTTTGCCCCAAGGTGTCCAGTCTTCTAGGTTGAAAGGCAGCCTGCATCATTCAACTCACTTCCTCTGAGCCAAGGTTGTCCAGCCTCTGCATGGACAGTGAAAGCAGCACAGTGATGAGCTCATCTCTCCCTCACTCTGCTTTGTCCTCTTATCAGCACATCAACCGATTGGCTCCTTGTGCTGCTTATTGCCCCCTTCCTCTGAGCTCTGCTCTACAGGGACTGCAAAAGGCTGATACTAGGACAAATTCAGGAATGTGAACTGCTAGCATCTAAGAAGATGCCTCTCATGATATATTGATTACAGAGCTCAATTAATGTACCGTATATACTCGAGTATAAGCCGAGTTTTCAGCACTTTTTTTGTGCTGAAAATGCCCCCCTCGGCTTATACTCGAGTCACCTTTTTGCGCCTGATCTCCCGGAATTTGGGGACCCTATGCCGGCCGGACGTAGGTCCTCTGGACCCCAAACTTGGCACACGTTACCCCAATCTTCCTCTACATGTGTGCAAAGTTTGTTGTCCGGGGGACCTAGGGCCGGGGAGCACCGATTTTTCAAAACCAGGCACCCCTTCTATAGACTCCCATGTTAAACGGTAATTTCTCCAGTGACTTTGGGAACCCGGTACCGGCCGGTCGTAGGTCCCCTGGACCCGAAACTTGGCACTCATGTAGGCCCATTTCTTCTCTACAAGTGTGCCAAGGTTGTTGTCCGGAGGACCTACGGCCGGGGAGCACCGATTTTTCAAAGCCAGGCACCCCTTCCATAGACTCCCATGTTTTTTTTTTTTTTATAAATTCTTTTTATTAGATTTTCTTACAGTACAGTACAGTACAACATTAAAACACATACTCGAGTAGGCAACATACCTTCTCGACCGCGGCCATGCAAGGCCCACTCTACCAGAACTAACATAGTTCATCTATAACTATAACCCCCCTCCCCCCCCCCCATCCCGACCAAGGCCATCGTTATATATATAACAGATAAGACATTCTTGCATCAATCCTAACATCACAGTCTGTCCTCCTATTAGTATATCCACTATCCTCCTAAAGAGCCTATATTCACCAGGAAAACCATGTGGAACACATGTCAGCTATACAGTAGTAAATTTATAATCATGTTATCTTTGACCGACCGTCAATTCCATTGATCAGATCAGCCCACTGTTGCAGAAGAGTCCAGCCATGCCTGCCAGACCTTGTCAAACTTTTTCCCACATCCACGTGCCCTGTACGTAGCCTTATATAGATGTATAACTGAGTTAACCAGACCTTTCCAGAATGAGAGTGTGGGGGCACTAGCGTTCTTCCACTTTAATAAAATAGCCTTTCTGCCATAAAACATCCCAATAATTAGCAATGTGCGGTGTGCCAATGATGGAACCACCCCCTCTACCAAACCTATGAGGCAAACCCTGGGCGCCAGGGGGACCGGAGCTCCAAGCACCTCCGACATGCACTCCACCACCCCAGACCAAAAGGTCTGAATCTGTGGGCACGTCCAGAAAACATGTTCCGAATCTGCCGGGGAGTATGTGCACCTCCAACATTGACCACTGGTGGTAGGATATATACGAGAAAGCCTAGCAGGAGTGAAATATATACGGTGCAGAAATTTGAACTGTATTAGACGATCTCTAGCAGAAACCAAATGCCTAAATGGGTGATCCCACATATCCTCCCAATCCTCCCCCTGTATCTCTGGAATTTCCCTTTCCCACCTCCCTCTACACCTAGTTACCCCCAACGGTATTTTTTTAAATAGGGATTTGTAAACAGTGGACAGAGGTTTGGCTAGGTCTTTGTCTTTCAAAAGGGTCTCCAGTGGGGATGGAAGGGACTCGACTCTTTGGCCACTGAACTGCGCCTGAAAAGCGTGGCGCAGCTGCAGATAGCGAAAGAAGAAGGAATTTGGCAGATCATGCCTTGCTTTTAATTGATCAAAAGAAATAAGCTCACCTTCCCTAGTAATATCCTCTAACACTTTAATCCCCCCACAAGCCCAAATCATTGGATCCGGGAGGGAGCAAAAATCTGATAAGTTTGGGTTCAACCAGAGAGGGGCCGAAGGCGAAACTCCCAGATAGGAAGGTGACATCAGAGCAGTAGTGACCTTCCAGGCCCTAATGGTGGCCTTCATAGAGACTGTTAAAGGGAGACTGGACCTGGGACCCCTAAATAAGGCCAATCGTAAGCTCTCATATGATCCCAAATGAGCCGCTTCCAGGACCGTGGCCGAATCGCCGTCATCAGCCAGCAGCCAGCGCCTAGCAAACACCATCTGGCCAGCCAGATAATACTTTTGCCAGTCCGGAAGCGCCAACCCCCCCTGCCCCAGGGGCTCCTGCAGGACCGAAATACTAATACGAGGGTATTGTGGAGACCAAAGAAAAGCCCCCACTATACTATTCAATGTTTTAAAGAAATCTTTGGGAATCCACACTGGAGAGTGACGCAGGAAGTATAGGAGTACTGGTAGGAATTTCATTTTGTGTTTCAATCTTTTTATTCAAGTTTTGTTATACAAAATGTATAAAAGTCGCCACATAACATTGTACAGTCACAATCAACATTTGGGGTAACACAATGAAGATCACCAAGTGTAGGGGTCCTTGGAGTAGTCCGAAGCTCCGTAGAGCCGTTAACCCCTATTAGCATCGCAGATCATATCTGAACCGTCCACCCAGATGAGCCGCCCCCCCATCCATCTATCGGGGGGGGCGCAACTCAGCCAGCCGTGTGGGCAGCCCAGAGGTCTGATCAGACTGACAATGGTCCCGTAGGAGCTGAGAAAACAGGGAGCAGCACAAACCTCTAAGGTCTGGATCTGACTCCAAAAATAAACAATAAACAAATTTCAAAAGAGAGGAAAGAGGACAGTGACAAAGAATAGAAGGAAGGAGACAGAGTAAGGAAAGGACAGTTGAGGAGGGGGGAATGGGGGGAGGGAGGGGGGGAGGAGCCCCGATTCAGCATCCAGACATCTCAACCTAATCCCCTAGGCTATGCTGTAAACATCTCCGGGTCATTAGTTAGGTAACGAAGCCATGGGTCCCAAACTCCATGAAACAGTTTCATTTTATCTTGGGCCAGAGCGGTCAAGCGTTCGTTTAGCATCAACCAAGACAATTTGCCTTTAAGCTGATCGAATGGTAGAGCTGCCGATTTCCAGTTCCTAGCAATAGTGATTTTGGCTGAAATAAAAATAAATGTCAAGAGCCTCTTGCAGGACTTGGAGGCTTCCACATCTCCTCCCCCCAGTAGTGCTTGCTTAGCTGATTTAGTTAGGTTTAGTTGGGTAAGGGAGTAAACTAAATTATACACCCTGATCCAAAACCTCCGGACCTTTGGGCATGTCCACCAAATATGATAGGTGGTGCCCATCTGGCCACATCCTCTAAAGCACAACGGGGTAGCTCCTGAGACAAAAGTTGCCAGTCTGACCGGCACCATATACGACCTCAGTAGAACCTTATAATTGGCCTCAATTATTGAAGTATTGACGAGCGAACGAGATGCTGTCTCGGCTATCCTATGCCATTCGTCCAGATCCAGGGTTTCCTGCAAGTCGGTCTCCCATTGGACCATATAAGTCAGCTTTGTCGATACACTCAGCAATATCGAATATATAGCAGATAAATGTCCTTTAATTTTATCATAATTTTTGCATAGATGTTCCATGGGAGTTTGGGTTGCTAGGTTGCTCTTGCGAGCCAGGGTTTGTACATAATGTGAGATTTGGGCGAACCTATAACCCTCCGCTGGAGGCATTTGATGCCTGTCAGCCATAGTCCGTTCGGTCAGCATACCTCTATGATCGCACAAGTCAGCAATACACTTAAAACCCTTATTAGTCCACCATTCGAACGCTAGTGGAGTGAGACCCGGGGTGAATGCTTTATTTTGAAGCAGAGGTGTCAGTGGAGAATGAGGAGATTTGAATTTGTGAGATCTGGAGAGTCTGTCCCATAGTTCCAGTGACATGGATAAAGTAGGGCAAAGTATAGGAGGTCGCTCCTTGATAGGGAGCCATAAAATATAAGAAATAGGTTTGGGACGGCAGGAATAAGATTCCATAGCCATCCAAATGGCCTGTGCCTGTTGGGAGTGAAACCTTGTAAGTTGTGCTATCTGGGCAGCATAAAAATATTTTAATAAGTCTGGAAGACCAAGTCCTCCTCTCCGCTTCAACGTGTATAGAGTGCTCCTATTCACCCTGGGTCTCTTATCACCCCAAATAAACTGTAGTACTTTATTCTGGAATCGTTTAAGGTCATCACGGGCCAATGAAACTGGCAAGGTACGGAAGAAATACAATAATCGAGGTAGAACATTCATTTTAATTGAGTGAAGTCTGCCAAACCACGATGGCGGGTGAACCTGCCACCTAGCCATGTCAGCTGTTAGCCGTTTGAAAAGGGCTGGATAATTCTCTTTGTACAACTCACCAATAGATGAGGTCAGCTGTATGCCTAAATAAGGGAGAGCTGTGGATTCCCATCGGAATTGAAATGATTTTTCAAGCGTAGCCTGAGTGGAGCTTAGCAAAGATAAGTTCAGTGCTCTTGACTTACTATGATTAATTGCCAACCCGGAAATGTTGGAGAAAGGCTGCAAAATAGCATACAAGTTAGGTAGGGATGTGATCGGTGAGGTCAAGGTCAGCAACAAGTCGTCCGCAAAGAGTAAACATTTGTGTTCATAGTCTCCGCAATAAATGCCCTGTATATCTCTGCAGGCGCGAATTTTGAGCGCTAGTGGTTCAATCGCCAGGGCGAATAATAGTGGCGACAACGGGCAGCCCTGTCTAGTTCCTCTCCTGATAGGAAATGTTTGGGATGTATATCCTCTGAGCATTAGCGAGGCACTGGGGGAATCATATAATATGTGAAGGAGATCCAGAAAGCGTCTCCCAAATCCAAAGCGTGTGAGAACATCAAAAAGATAGTCCCAGGAGATAGAATCGAACGCCTTCTGGATATCCAATGAAAGTAACATTCCCCTCCTAGTCCCCTTTCCATCCCAATCAGACCGAACTGCCGAGATAAGGTTAATTATCCGGCGGGTTTGGTCCGATGCCTGTCTTGTCGGGACAAAACCTGCTTGGTCAGGATGGATATAACACTGAAGAAAAGTATTAAGTCTCTGGGCCAGTATTTTGGTTAGAATCTTAAGATCCGTATTGATCAGAGAAATTGGGCGATAATTGGAACAGTCTGTATGGTCCTTTCCTGGTTTCGGGATAACACTTATATAGGCTACATTTTCATGGCTGGGGAGCTTGCTGCCGCTTCTCAGGTCATTAAAGTAAGTACAGAGATGTGGGGCCAGAAGATCGTGATATTTCCTATAGTAGTGACCCGGGAATCCATCTGGCCCAGGGGCCTTGGTAGGGTGTAGGGTTTTGATTGCAGCCCTGACTTCAGGCTCTGTAAGAGCACCGTCCATCAGTTCCGCATGGGCTTGTGTCAATTTAGGCAGCTGTAAGTCGCGAAAGAATGTGCTCGCTTCAGATGAATCGAACTTGTCCTGCACTCCATACAGCTTAGCATAAAATTTGTGAAATTCTCCAATTATCCGTTCGGGGTTCTGGGAGGTTAGGCCCGTGGATAGTCGTAGTTTAGGCAAAGTCGGTGTGTACGGTCGAGGAACCAGTTTTCTAGCTAACATTGTGGTAGGTTTATCACCCATCGTATAGAACCTGTGCTTAGACCAACTAATATGTTTCTCCGCTTGAGTAGTCAAGCTAAGATTTAGTGCTAGTCGAGCCTCGTCAATTTTATGCCTTATATCTACCAGGGGATTTCTGTGCTGTTCACTAAGTAAGTTATCTAAGTTAGTTTCCAGAATCTTATTTGCCTGTTCCCTATTGCGTTTAATCCTGGCTGCCACTTGTAACAATATGCCCCTAATCGCTGCTTTATGAGCTACCCAGTTAATTGCGGGGGATGTGTCCGATGCCTTATTAAGTCTAAAGTATTCCTGTATTTCCTTTTGAATCTCTAAAAAGATTGTAGGGTCATTCAGCAAGCTCACATTAAGTCTCCACGGGGAGGGTCTAGATTTAGTCCATAGCCCTGAAGTAGAGAGTTTTATCGGGGAATGATCAGACCAAGGGGTAGATAAAATCTTAACCGACTTAATAAATGGTAGCAAAGGCGTACGTACTAGAACGTGGTCTATCCTCGAGTAAGTATGATGGGCTTGTGAAAAGTGTGTAAAGTCTCTGACCGTAGGGTTATTTTCTCGCCAGGCGTCGATGAGGTCATAGAAATGAAACAGACGTGCAACCTTGCTGCTTCCAGTCGGTGGGCGTTTCAATGTTGGTCTAGAGGAGTCCTATTTATCCATAATTCTGTCCAAGGGAATATTACTATCGCCTCCCATAATGACCTGACCCTGGACTTTGGGCATAAGAATCTTCAGCATTTTGCTAAAGAATTCCGGCTGTCCAGTATTCGGGGCATAGTATGATATAAAGGACACCTCCTGGTCATGGAGCCGCCCCACTGCCAAAATATATCTACCTCTCTTGTCCTTAACGATAGCGATGGGGGTAAAGGGGGTCCGTTTCGAAAAGCAGATGGCTACACCGCCCTTCTTTTCCCGACCCCCTGCCAAGTAAAACTGTGGATACTTCCCATTGAGGTAACGGGGCGCTGAGACATTGGAGAAATGAGTTTCCTGCAATAGCAGGACTTCAGCCTTCTGTTTATGATAAAACTGGAAAGCCTTAGTTCTTTTAGTAGGGGAGTTAAATCCATGTACATTGTGGCTAACTATCGAATAGTCTGTGTTATATGTGGTGGCCATCGTGGTAGGGCAGAGCACTCTTACCTTGCATAATGAATGAAGCGAGAAGGGTCCCGATGATGATGACTGTTTGGCTATGTGACCTCTCAGACCATGACATAAGGGAAGGGCGCTGAACCGAGGCTCCGAAGAAAGAGGGGGAAGGGAGAGAAGGAAAAGGCATTAGAGAAGAAGAGAAACAAAAATAAAAGCAAAAAAACATATACATAGGCCTTAGGCCCAAACAATCAATATAACTCAATCCTAGCTGATGAATGAAGGAATGGGGAATAACCCCTGCCGGAGACAACATCCGGCAAATTAGGTGCAAGGGTACCATCCTTGTCGTAGGATAGGTAGTCTTGCAGTTGGGTGGCAAGCATGACCACCCCGACCCAAATATGATTACACTCTGTACGAGCAGGCTATTCGAGGTCATATCGGAAATGACAAAATCAATCAATACAGTTTTAACATAACAGGCTGTCTATAGGAACATGCATTCCCAAGGCCAGTGGCGCCGGGGCCGGAAGGGTCCCCATCGGTCGTTCCGGCCCCCGAGCCACAGCCCAACAGGGGAACACATTGCGGTCCGACTAAGGCCCCCAGACTGCTAAAAAGCAAAAAGCAAAATTTCTTCGACCAGGTTGGGCCCGTCGGGGTTGTAAAATATTCGGCTGGCAGCCAGTCCGAAGAACCAGGAACTCCAGTAACTTTGTAACCCGTGACTTTGTAACCTGTGAACTGTGAACGGTAACGATGGCCCCATCAGGCCCATAGTCCACCATGGGCCCAGGCCATATCCGTGCAATCAAGCACTAACAGTTCCCAAAAGGGGCGAAAAAGCAAAAAGAGAGAAGAGCAATAATACTCAGGTATTCCGGCGAGCATTTCTGGCCTGTGAGCGTGTGCGATCCTGCCATATCGGGGAGAGGGGACGATGATCCAGACAAGGGGGAGATGAAATCGGAGTCGGAGAGTCCCGTGCAATGATGCCGAGACTAAGCAGTAGGTCTTCGCCTGCTTGGAACGTGGAAAAGGAGTGGGACTTTCCGTTGTAAGTGAATGATAACTTAAAAGGGAACGACCATCGATACTTAATCTGTTTGGCCATAAGTTGCTGGAGTAATGGCCGTAGGTTTCTGCGTTTCTGGACCGTTGATGGCGCCAAATCTGTAAAGAGCTGTATTGGTGTTCCAAATAGCGACAGGTCCGGCCTGTTGCGAGCCGCAAGCATCATCTTATCCTTAATGCGGTAGTAATGTGGCTTAACAATAATGTCTCGTGGTAGGCCGTCGGCCCTTGGGGCTGTCAGTGCTCGGTGAACGCGATCAACTTCCATGTGGTGGTTGGCTATATCAGGGATAAGGGTTTTCATCAGGTCTTTTACAGCCCCCTCTAGATCTGTGTGAGTTTCAGGGAGGCCACGCACGCGGACATTGTACCTACGAGAACGATTCTCCAAATCTTCAATTTTTGTGAATGCCTCTTCTAATCTATCCTGGAGGTCTGTCACCATGGCTGAGTTCTGGTTGACCCTTTTGATGGCTCCATCCACTTTGGTTTCAATTAGCTCAAAACGCTCTCCCAAGCTATGGATGTCTTTTTTCAGGTCAGTGGTGATTAATGTGCAGGCCTTAGAGAGCTCCTGCTGCAGCATGGTGGAGAATCTGCCCAACAGTACAGCATCAGGGGAATAGTGTGAGAGCTGGGGAATTGGCATATCCTGGCTGGATTGGCTGGATTGGCTAATGAGGACTTCTGCTAAGTCTGCCATGTTCCTATCCATGGAGGAGGCAGGGGAGGCAGGGGAGTTTGGAGAGTCATGTCTATCAGCGTATATGGCTGGGGATGGGGGATGTGATAGTGACTCACCCCGCTGTCCGGTCTCCACCTCTCCCGAGGATTGTGAGGAGAATGGATCCCTAGTTGGCTCCAGATTTAGCTGCCTGTCTCCTCTCTGTGTAGCGCCGTCGGATCTGGCTGCTGCCGTGCTGCCTCGTGTGTCTGGCTTACCCGGCGCCATCTTGGATCGCGGCTGTGCTGTAGGGGAAGGCCCTGCTCTCTTCTGGGCTGTAGTTTGCGTATCGTGTCCTTTCCGCGGCTGCCCCTGTGCCCTACGGTTCATCGCCACTTCGGGGCTGGTGTGGGATCGGTCCTGGCTCACGGACCTCAGTGCCTGCGCTATCGTTAGCTCTGGTGGGTCGGGGTGCCGGGAGCTCGGTCAGCACACGTCCTTCTCCGAGTCCCCGCGCATGCGCACTAGGAATTTCATTTTGAGTAGACTTATTCTCCCTATCAGGGAGAGAGGCAGTTTTCGCCAGACCTGAGTTTTTTGTCTGAGGCCAGACACCAGCGGGAGAAGGTTCAAAGCCATATAATCTCCAATATGGGCAGTTATTCTGACACCCAGGTAGGTAATAGTAGAGACCCACTGCAACGGTAAGTCGTTATCTCTAAGCATCTGTGCTTCAGGGCCCAGCGGCAAAATAGATGACTTGCTCCAGTTCACCCGCAAACCCGAAAAGGAGGCAAATAAATCTAATATCTGCAAAACAGCCCTGAGGGAGGGCCCAGGGTCCCTAAGGAATAGGAGCAAGTCATCAGCATATAGTGCTACACATTCTGTAATTGAGCCCACTCGGATACCCCCCACCCCACTGGAGTGCCTAAGTGCTCTAGCAATTGGTTCCATCATTAATGCAAAAAGAAAGGGGGAGAGTGGACACCCCTGCCTAGTACCCCTACCTAACGGAAAAAATTCAGAGATTGTTGTACCGAGCCAAATCGCTGTTCGAGGATTAGTATACAATAGAGTGATCCATCGACGGAAACCGGGTCCAAAGCCCATTCCCTCCAACACCCTATGCATGTAGCACCAGTCAACCGAGTCAAATGCTTTCTCTATATCTATCGAGACAATTACCTTGGCCAGGGAGTCAGTGGTACCTAGCTGAATATGCGTGAACAACCTCCTCAAGTTAGTGTCCGTCGACATGCCGGGTATGAAGCCCGTCTGGTCAATGTCCACCAGGGACGAAATTACCCTGGCCAACCTTGACGCCAGCACTTTAGCAAGGATCTTCAGATCTACATTTAGCAACGCAATCGGGCGATATGATGAGCATTCTAGTGGGTCCCTCCCCGGCTTCAAGAGGAGCACCATGTAGGCCTCCATCATTGACGCCGGCAAGGCCCCCCGCTCCCAGCAGTGACGAAAGAGCACATTTAGTCTTGTGGCCAATCGGGACCTAAACGCTCTGTAGAAATCCGCCGGAAATCCATCCGGACCCGGCGCCTTCTGTGGGGGAAAAGCGAGCATAGCTGCTTCAATTTCCAATACAGAAATAGGTTCATCTAACATAATAGCATCAGTATCTGACAATCTCGGTATGGAGAGGCTCAGCAACAACTCATTCAGTTCCGAGGGATCGTAAGAAGGGATAGGCGAGTACAGGGACGAGTAAAATTGAACAAATTCCCTTAATATGTCTGCGGGATCTGTAATCAAGGTCCCCCCTTTATTCCGTATCACCGGTATACTAACTGGTATTTTTTGGTCAGCGGCAAGGTTAGCTAACAACTTGCCATTTTTGTCACCCTCAGCGAACACCGTTTCTGCCCTCTGACGCACCTCAGTGTGCGCCAGATCCGTAAAATGTAATGCCACTAAGCGTCTAGCTTCCAGTAAGGATACATAATTGGCCTCTGAGGGAGAGTCTGCATTTACTTTAGCACTCTCTCGCTCATGAGCCATGAGAAGCTCACTCTCCTGGATATGATCCTTCCTGACTGACTTTATTGCGGAAATACACTCCCCTCTTGCCACTGCTTTGAAAGCATCCCATACCACCGAGGGATCAGCCGATCCCTCGTTTGCCTCCCAGTAGGCGTCTGTGGATTGTTGAATCTGAGCCAGCACTTAATCCTCTAACAACCAACCTGGTGACAATCTCCACCCCCCTTCCCTTTTCTTCATATGAAAGGCCATAGTGACCATAAGTGGGTTATGATCCGAAGTTCCCCCAGGTAAGTAGTTCAACTCAGATACATACTGCAGAATGGAAGCATTGCCAAACGCCAAATCAATCCTAGCGGAAGATTTGTGAGTGGAAGACAGATGCGAGTAGGATACCGTATCCGGATGCTTCCACCTCCACAGTTCAGTCAGACCCGCCATAGACATCCAGGAGCAGAGATCCGCCGAGGCCGGTCTCCCAGCATTGGAGGAGTCCAGCACCGGGTCTAAGATGGCATTATAATCCCCCATGAAAAGTATCGGCAGATGGAGATACGGGGCCAATGTTACCAACAAATCACATAGTAAATTAACCTTGAAAGGAGGGGGCAAATATACATTCACCAGTAGGATTTTATGAGAGAATATTTCCAAGAGGACTGCCACATATCGACCTCCCGAGTCAGTAAACACTTGATGTATTGTGCATGGAATTGCCTTACTGATTAGCAAGGAAACCCCTCTAGAGTATGTGGAATAGGTAGCGTGAACCGCCCTTTGAATCCAGGGCTTGCGTAACGACAAAATCGTACTGCCCTCCAAGTGAGTTTCCTGTAGGAGGACAACATGTGGTTTGACCCGTTTGAGGTATTGGAAAACTGCAGCCCTCTTAAATTTATTATTTAGACCCCTGACATTCCAGGAAAGTATTTTAAGTTTACTATCCATTATGAAAATCAAAGAGATATGATAACCACATGAAAACAGTTAGCGGAGGGAAAACAGTTGCAATTATCGTATAGGAGGACATACACATTTCAGCCAGTAGTTGTGCAAATCCGGGAGAAGCTCCATGGCCTTGGTCAGAAAAACAAAAAAACACCCCTGCTGTCATACCACAAACTACTAATCTACCAAAAAAATACAAAATCAACATAAAATCCAAAACCTGAACAAAAACAAAAATCTTCCGGTATGCAGCTTTAGTCCCAAAACAAACAAACCTGTAGGAGTTCAACCTGAAGCGTTGACAGTTCGGCATTTGAAGCTGGAAAAAAAAAAAAAAATCCGTGCCAGTCGCACCAGACTCCTACGGCTGTCCATGATATAGAAGTAGCAGCTGACCGTGCACAAAGAACCCCTTGTGGGTACAACCTGAACCGTGGGAATGTATCATTGTGTAGTCGTTACCACAAAAGTACAATGCAGCTGCCACATTTGTGCATCTCTGAAAAAGAGCACTCACAGAGGAATAGTGAGATGGTGGCCCCACAATAAAGCAGATCCAAGGGCTCCGGATTTCAGCCATAATACTGGGGTCCCAGGGGAAAAAAAATAGCAAAAGAAAACATCTTGCCCCCTGAATCTGATCCTGAGAGTATAGCAATGCGTGATGCCCCAAAAAGAGAAGGGGAAAATAGAGTAAGTCTACAGGAGTAAACAGGCAGTTCCCTTGCAAAAAACAACAGACCAGAAAATAAAAAATAGAAAAATCCTAACAGCAACAAGGTGGACAGGTAAACCTCGTACGGCATCACGGGTTCTGGTCCAACCAGTCGCAGGCATCCTGTGGAGTTTCAAAGAACTTTACTGAACCCTTGTGCTGCACTCAGAGACGGCTGGGGTACAACATACTGTATTTCAGATCTTTCTCTCTGAGCCTTCTTTTCACATCCGTAAAGGAGCGACGCCTCCTCTGAGTCTCCGCCGAGAAATCCGGAAAAAGCATGATGCGTGCGTTGTCATATTTCAGCTCCTTATGTTTTCTTGCCTCCGCCAGTAACATGTCACGGTCCCTATAGTTTAGGAACCGGACCAGAAAAGGACGAGGTGGGGCACCCGATGGCCGAGCTCCAGTGGGGACCCTGTGTGCCCTCTCAGCAACATATGTGGGGGGGAGATCCCCTAAAGCCAGCAGTGATTTGAAGAACTGCTCGGCAAAAGTAGTAGTGGCTACCCCCTCAGCCCCTTCAGGTAACCCCACAACTCTTATGTTGTTTCTTCTCTGGCGGTCCTCGGCGTCATCTGCTCTGTGCTGCAAGAACCGGACCATATCTTTCAGCTCCCCGAGTTGAAAACCCTGAGTATGGGCAGCGTCCTCCACTCCAGAGATGCGATCCTCCGCTGTAGATAGCCTGCCTCTGATCTTGTCCAGATCATGCCGGATAAGGTTACACTCCGAGGCCAAACAGTCAATACGTGTCATAAGCTCCGTTTTAGAAGCCGCAATAGCTTCCAGGATTGGACCTGTTATGGCTGCCGTATCCACCTCTATTTCTTGTGGCAAGGGAGATGGTGCCTCCTGTACCTGCGACGCCATACTCACTGGCTGCGTCATCCTGGAGGTCTGTGGTTTGGCGCGCTGTGTCGAGTTAACAGGAACCAAGATGGCGTGGGCGGAGCCAAGCGCCATGTTGCTCTGAGAGCGCAACTGCCTCTGTTCTAAAGGTGGCTGATTAAGGTGCTTCTGCTGCTTCTTCGAAGCCGAGGATGGCATCGTTAGGTGCAGCGGCAGTTCCCCTTTCACCGGAGCAGTGCAGCACCGAGTACCGGGTATTTAGTCAGCTGCAATCAGGATATAGAGCCGGATGAAAGCCGGAGCTCCGGGCAGACACGTCCTGCCGCAATCACATCCGGTCACGCCCCCCATAGACTCCCATGTTAAACGTCAGTCTAGTCATGGGCACAGTGAGGCATGGGCACAGTGAGGCACAGTGAGGCATGCAGATGGACACCCTAGGCTTATACTCAAGTCAATAAGTTTTTCCATTTTTTTGTGGTAAAATTAGCTGCCTCAGCTTATATTCGGGTCGGCTTATACTCGAGTATATACGGTATGTATTTTACTTTGTATTTAGGGTTCAGTCTTTTTTCATTTCATTTATTTATATAGAAGATTTACTTCACACGCTCAAGCAAACTCCAAAGCCCCATATGCATCCTCTACCTCTTGTATTCCTCTGGTACAGTGATCTACCATCTTGAAAAATACCTGGTACCTCCTGCTATGGGGTAACACGAGATCCTCCACCGTGCCACAATACAGCGGCCAATTGCCAAGCCCGATCTCCATCACGTATCTGTGGGCTTGCAATTTCCTGCATAAGATTCACATTCTCAGAAAATCAAAACTTACCGAGAAATATTTGGGTGTTATGGGATGGATCCCCCCTTTACAGGTAAGTATATGGTGACCACCATGTCTGGTATATAGCAAATTGTTGTTTTTTTTCCTCTTTGTGTAGTTCAGGTTCCTTTACATTGCTCAGACTAGAATGTGCTGCCTCCTGCCAATGACTGAAATTCTGCCCCCTGGTGGCTCAAAACACTTTGCTTGTGCTGAAAATTTGTTAGAAAATGAAGCCCCAAGATGAAAAAAGTAAACATAAAGGTTTAATTTTTAACAGTAATACATTTATATAGTCTACTTCCTAGTGCCTCTATCTGATCCATACAATCCTTGTTTTCTATGTGTGAACTGCCTTTTGTCATATTTACATATCCACATATTGAGGGAAATTATTTCTTTGTTTCATGTTGCCTTTTACAGATCACTTAAAGGGGTTGTAAAGGATATATATATTTTTTTTTTTAAATAACAAACATGTCATACTTGCCTCCATTGTGCAGCTCGTTTTGCACAGAGTGGCCCTGATCCTCATCTTCTGGGGTCCCTCGGCGGCTGTCTCGGCTCCTCCCCGCAAGAACTAACCTCCTTCATGCGAGCTCTCTCCCATGGGGGTTAGTTCTTGCGGGCGCGCTCCCGTGATACAGCCGGGGGCTATAGCCGCTTACACTGTATCACTCGGCCCTGCCCACCGGCGCGCCCTGTCGTTGGATGTGATTGACAGCAGCGCAAGCCAATGGCTGCGCTGCTATCAATCAACCAATGAATGAGCCCGAGAAGCCCGGCCGAGAAGCCAGCGCATTCATGGCGCGGGACTTTCGAGGGGTCAGGTAAGTAAACGGGGCCTTGGGGGGGGGGGGGGGGGGGCGCTAATCCTCCAATGTTTTTTCACCTTAATGCAGTGTTTCCCAACTCCAGTCCTCAAGGCGCCCCAACAGGTCATGTTTTCAGGATTTCCTCCAGATGAAACAGCTGTGAGAATTACTAAGGCAGTGAAACTGATCAAATCACCTGTGCAAAATAATGCAATGCCTGAAAACATGACCTGTTGGAGCGCCCTGAGGACTGGAGTTGAACAACACTGCCTTAATGCATAGAATGCATTAAGGTGAAAAAACATGTACCTTTACAACCCCTTTAATGTCTATAGCAGCAGTGTCACCCTACATTGCTCACTCCTGATTTGTACTACAGAACACCTACCCCTCTCCTTGTCACTAGAACAAAGGAGGGATGTGTTGTGTAGTTCTCTATAACAAACTGAAGGTAGAGAACCAGGCAGGACGGATAAGCAAATAGATAATTATTATGGGACAAAAACCGGGTGTAAATGTAGTGTTTCATATCAGTTGCAATGGCTTGTGTATTAATTACACATTATGGATTTTTTTAATTAAAGTTTTCCATCATCTCCTATTACTCCAGCTGTGCTGAGCAGATGTATCTTCAGAACTGCGGGGGACAGTGGAGTCTGAAAGCGCCATAGGATCTTCTGGCTACAGCCGGGGAGTGGATATCTGAAAAATGTGGTAATGTGTTATAAGCTGGAAACAAAGAAAAGCATTTGGTTTGTAAAAAATGGCACCTCATTATGCTGATTATATAGATATATATATATATATATTTTTTTACTTCCATTAAAAAAAAAAAAAAATGATATATATATATATATACTGTATATATATATATATATATATTTTTTTATTACACACACATTTTAATATGTTACAGCCTTATTCCAAAATGGATTACATTTATTATTTTCCTCAAAATTCTACAAACATTACCCCATAATCACAATGTGAAAGAACTTTATTTGAAATCTTTGGAAATGAAAAAAAAAAAATCCCATGTACATAAGTATTCACAGCCTTTGCCATGACACTCAAAATTGAGCTCCCACTGATCATCCTTGATATGTTTCTACAACTTGATTGGAGTCCACCTGGGGTAAATTCAGTTGATTGGACATGATTTGGAAAGGCACACACCTGTCTATATAAGGTCCTACAGTTAACAGTGCATGTCAGAGCACAAACCAAGCCTTAAAGTTCAAGGAATTGTCTGTAGACACAGATCTGGGGAAGGGTACAGAAACATTTCTGCAGTATTGAAGTTCGCACGAGCACAGTGGCCTCCATCATCTGTAAATGGAAGATCTTTGGAACCACCAGGACTCTTCCAAGAGCGGGCCGCCGGGCCAAACTGAGCGATCGGGGGAGAAGGGCCTTAGTCGGGAAAGTGACCAAGAACCCGATGGTCACTCTGACAGAGCTCCAGCGTTTCTCTGTGGAGAGAGGAGAACCTTCCAGAAGAACAACCATCTCTGCAGCACTCCACCAATCAGGCCTGTATGGTAGAGTGGCCAGATGGAGCCACTCCTCAGTAAAAGGTACATGACAGCCCGCCTGGAGTTTGCCAAAAGGCACCTGAAGGACTCTCAGACCATGAGAAACAAAATTCTCCCGTCTGATGAAACAAAGCATGGCAAGTGTCATGTCTGGAGGAAACCAGGCACTGCTCATCACCTGGCCAATACCATCCCTACAGTGAAGCATGGTGGTGACAGCATCATGCTGTGAGGATGTTTTTCAGTGGCAGGAACTGGAAGACTAGTCAGGATCGAGGGAAAAAATGAATGCAGCAATGTACAGAGACATCCTTGATGAAAACCTGCTCCAGAGAGTTCTGGACCTCAGACTGGGGTGAAGGTTCATCTTCCAACAGGACAACAACCCTAAGCACACAGCCAAGATAACAAAGAAGTGGCTACGGGACAACTCCTAATATCCTTGAGTGACCCAGCCAGAACCCGATTGAACTTCTCTGGAGAGATCTGGAAATGGCTGTGCACCGACGCTCCCCATCCAACCTGATGGAGCTTGAGACAGAGGTCCTGCAAGGAAGAATGGGAGAAACTGCCAAGCTTGTAGCATCATACTCAAAAAGATTTGAGTCTGAGTCTGATAGAGGATCCCTGGGGGGGGGGGGTGAAGTTGTTTTTGGTTCTTTACATTTCCTCCCAATTCCCCCCCCCCCTTTTTTCTCCCTCTCTTTTCTAGTAGATTTTCCTCCGACACCAAGCGTTGAGCATGAATTGGGCCACCTATTAGCATAGTAACGATCGTCTAAAATACACTAAGTATGGTTTTTATGGCTTTTGCTTACATTAACAGTTTCTCTTTTCAGTTCCTCTCAACCATTCCTTATTCTATTCAGAGCTTTAGCTTAGTTTTTAAATTATGTAGTGGGTGAAGTTTTGTATTGCTGGCCTTGCATTGGCGGAGAGTCGTTCAGGGGCCCTCTGTTTGGAGGGTTTGTTTGTATTTTGGTAAGTCAGCAGGCAAAATTGGCAGATGGTGGGGAGTGGGGAGGTTTTTGTGCCACGGAAGCTAATGACAGGTCTGGAGGAATCCTGCTGAATGAACGATATCCCAAAGGTTACAACAGGTGGGAACTGATCATTTTAGACTCTAAATGATTGTAAAGATCAGCAGGAAAGTTTCTCTGCATAGTGTATGGCCAGCAAAATTGGGGGCAATACTTGCGATAATGTTTGGACTTGATTGTATGTTTTGTTTTTTGGAATAATCTTGATGATTTGATCATGAATCTCCATCAGGGTGTTGTATTAACCCGTATCCGTTAGTTTATGGAATTTAATAAATGTTGCTGCTGATTATTTGATCTGGGTGTTGGTTAGATTTCATCCCTATTCCAATCCCTGTTTATTTATTTTCTTAGTATTGTTCATATGTCTTGTTAAAAAATAAAAATTGAGGGGCGCATGCGCAAGGCTCTGTATGGCGGACGTGTTCCACTAGAGCTCCGCACCTCTCGCCGCAACATCGGGATCATACGCCGTGCCTGAGCCGCCCTGCAACCCCGCTCTTGCCGAATATAGCCTCCGGAACGGCCACAGCATCATCTGGGATGGTTTTAACCGGCCATCGCGGTAAATCTAAACCCAAGCCGATCAAAGACGCCCTGGCCCGCGCCTCGTCCAAGATGGCGGCGAAGGCCCTGGCTAAGCAGCACGTTATCTCACCAGACAAGCCGGGACAAGCCACCGCTGAAAGTGAAGATGAGGACAACACAGATGGTCAAATCAGCGGTCCCTCCTTTCTGCCTTCCCCAGGTATGTCCCAGGGTGATTTCCTACAGTTTATGGAAGCCATGCTACAAAAGGCCCTAAAAGCTACATCTGACCAGATAACTAGCAGGCTGTCACGTGAGATCAGGGAGCTAGGCCAGCGCACAGCAGACCTGGAAACCAGAGTAGACGATATAGAGCTTACACTCCAAGAACAGGTTCAAGAGCAGGCAGCCCTCCGTGATGAGAACAACATGCTCCTCTCACGTCTCGAGGACGCTGAAAATCGCTCCCGTAGATCAAACCTACGCTTGAGAGGTATTCCAGAAAATGTGGAAGACCTGCTATCTTTCTCAACGGCACTATTCCAAGAACTATCACCCACTATACCAATAGAACGCTTGGAATTCGATAGAATACACAGGGCCCTGACCCGCCGCCAGCAAGACGGGCCGCCGCAAGATATTATCATTAAGCTGCACTTTTTCCGTACAAAGGAACAACTCCTAGCTGCTGCTCGCAATAAAGACACTCTCCTGTTCCAGGGTCACACATATCAATTGTTCTCTGACCTAGCTCCATCGACGATTGCTAAACGCCGTGCCATGAAACCACAACTCCAGATTCTTCTGCAGCACCAACTTAAATACACCTGGCGCTTCCCTTTTGCTTTGCAATTCTCCTACCAGGGCCAGCAACACTCCTGTACTTCACCGGAATCCCTCCAATGTCTTGTTGAATCTCTGCACCTAACTACCCCGGAGCAACCGGCGGAGACGACACTGCCTCGCACCCCCGCCCGGGCAGCAGCACATCCCTATATTGCTACTCCAAGGAGATCTAATCCTGGCCCTTCATCCATCCGTAAAGGCACACCAGCTCGCCCACCCAGGGACATTTCACCGGGCCGACAAGTCTACTCCCCACGTTGAATTTACTTTTGTTCCCCTCATAATCACTTTTTGTTTGTTTGCCCCTTGATTGAAGCTCACCTACATTCCATGACTAGATGATAACTCTTCAATCAAGTTAAAAGAGGACTGTCCCGTGATAGACACCCCCTACTGGTAAGAGGGATGTCTATGCAGTCCACCTACCCTCCTCTCCCCGGGGTTGCGGGGGCTCAGGCCCCATGTATCTTTTATATTTTCTTTCTCACCAGCAGGTGTTAAATGGAAAAGGAAAACAAAATTTTTTTTTTTACCTTACAGTTCAGGGAAACCAAGAAGGTTATTTCCCTTTTTTTCTTCTCCCTTTTCCTATGCTGTCCCTTTTTGGGAAAATGTACTATAATTTTTGCACGACATTCACTATGTAACACTTTAGTTGGCACCTGTTCTCTGGCTCGCCGCATGTGCTCAGGGCTCTCCCTGGGCGCATGCGGCGACCCGGACACTACCGCCTATTTTTCGTCCACCTGTGCACAACTTTGGTAAATTGAATTGTTATGAACGGTTATTTGTTTTTGTTTTTTGTTTTTTTTTTTTGTTTTTTTTCTCTGTTTGTTTCTTACTTTAAATGCATATAAGAGGATATATATATACGGATATACCCTACCTGAGTATTTGTGTATCCCTATACCATATCTCCATAGGGTTAGTCTGGACGTCTGTGTGACACATAGGTTATATTGTAATACCTGCATAACCACTGTCTTTCCTGTTACTTCTTGATTGTTTAATTTTCTAAAGCTTTAACCACAAATCCCCCATTAGCGGCGGGAGGCTGTCATTGCCGCCCCCTTTACATGGTGTGCACACTCGCGAGCCGGCTGGCTGACTGGCGAGTCTGTCCACTACCTGGTCGGGCGACCAAACCCCATTACTATTTACTCTATCTATTCATCCACTTGCCTTACAATTGTTACCCTTTCTTTTTCCCCTTTCTTCCCTCCTTTCTCCCTTGTATTTTCTTTTTTCCTGATCCGTGTCGGTGGGGCTGCGGGGCCCTTAGGACCCCTCTGTCTCATCTCTTTCCCCATGGCCCCCCTGAACATTCTTTCTCTTAATGTAAAGGGACTCAACTCACCACATAAAAGAGTTAAGGCCTTCCACACATTCATAGCATTAAAAGCTGGCATTGTGGCCCTCCAGGAAACCCACTATACTGCGCAAACGACCCCAAAATTCTTAAGCTCCCGATACCCCCAAGTGTATACTGCCTCGGCTAATGTGAAAAAGCGCGGTGTACTCATAGCCCTTCACCAATCCCTCCCTTTCGTATTAACCTCAGAAATCAAAGATCCGGAAGGTCGTTACATAATTCTTGTAGGCACACTTCAAGAAGTGGAAACTACATTGGTCTCCTATTATGCTCCAAATGATAACCCGAATCCCTTCTTTTCTCACCTCTTACAGGTCATTAGGATACATTGCAAGGGCACGGTGATCCTTTGCGGTGACTCCAACTCAGTACTCCAGCCACATATGGATAAATCCCCATATGCTCCAGACCAGTATACTCCCTCCACACGTTTTAGAAAATTACTGCAACAAGCCTCATTGCTTGACACTTGGCGAGAATGCAACCCAACAAAGAAGAACTTCACGTTCTACTCATATCCCCATAAATCCTTTTCAAGGATTGATCATATATTTCTTTCGGTTGCATCCTCCCCAATACTTGTCAACTCCTCTATACAACCTATACCATGGTCGGACCACTGTGCAGTGCTTACCACAATTTCCTCCCTGATCCCCCAAACCAGTGACCGCTCCTGGTGTATTAATGAAGCTCATCTTACCAACCCGTCTTATTGTCTTGACATTCAGGTGGCCCTCACAGATTACTTGCGTCATAATAATACCCCTGATATCTCTCCGGTTCTCCTTTGGGAGGCACACAAACCCGTAATACGAGGCACATGCATATCAGTATCTACACATCTTAAACGAGATAAGAAGCTCCAACTAGCCAACCTTGAGAAGGAGTACCACCAGAACTTTCTTCAGTTCCAGAAAACCCCGACTGAGCCCCATAGGATAGCAATGGAAAAATCCAGAACTGAACTGGATCTGCTGCTGGCTGAATCGGCCGATAAGGCCATCCGCAGATCCAACCATACCATTTACACTAAGGCTAACAAACCCGATACTTTTCTAGCCATGCGTCTCCGTCGACCAGAACGGACCCATGTTCCCATCAGATTACGGATCGAAAAAAACACATACACTAGTAACCCTATCAAAATTCTAAGTGAATTTCGCAAGCGTCTGGAAGGCCTCTATAAAGCTAAATCTACCTTTTCCCACTCCGCCGCTGACTCACTCCTTCAGGACACTCCTTTGCCCACTCTGTCGGACTCAGAACGGGACCCCTTAGAAGCACCCATTTCTACAGAAGAAGTCCTTGCAGCGATAAAAACCCTCAAATCCCATAAGAGACCAGGCCCAGATGGACTATCTGCCACATATTTCAAAAAATTTGCCACAACTCTAGCTCCCCTCTTAAGTAAATCGTTCAACGCCCTACTACAGAACCAGGTCCTTGGTCGAGACACGCTGACAGCAATTATAGCAATGATACCCAAACCTAACACTGATAATTCCCTTTGGTCTAATTTTAGACCCATCTCCCTACTTAACCTGGACACCAAACTCCTGGCTAAAATATTGGCACTTCGCCTCAACCCTTTCATCGGCAAACTAATAAACAAAGACCAGGTAGGCTTTATACCCCGTAGGCAAGCCAGCGACAACATCAGACGAGTGATACTCCTCCAACATATCGCAAAAACACGTCATATCCCAATGCACCTATTATCTCTTGATATAAGGAAGGCGTTTGACACGGTGTCCTGGCCATATCTAGACTACATTCTTAAACGCTGGGGCTTTGGCCCACATTTTCTACAGTGGATAAACTCCCTATATTAGGTACTCAGGATTTCGCTCGGACTGTTTTCCTATAGCGAGAGGTACTAGACAGGGATGCCCCCTTTCCCCCTTAATTTTTGCATTAGCTATCGAACCATTGGCAGCTTTGATTAGAACAAACATTAATATTAAAGGACTAGAAATCGCTTCCACCTCACATAAGATCTGCCTATTTGCAGATGATGCACTCCTATTTGTGACATCACCCCGCACCACCCTTCCTAACCTTATTCAAACCCTAGATAAATTTGCCTCCATTTCAGGTTTAGAGGTTAATCAAACAAAGTCTAAAGCTCTCAATGTATCTCTCCCACCAACGAAGTCACCCACTTACAACTAAACTTCCCCTTTACCTGGTCTACTACCTCTCTCCCGTACCTTGGTATAAAACTGACCGGAAATCCAGCCTCTTTGTACCAAGCTAACTATCTCCCCATGCTGGCACAGCTGACATCTATCTTGGACACTTGGAAGCCTTTATGTGTTTCCTGGCTGGGTCGGGTGGCAGCTGTTAAGATGTCCTTGCTTCCCAAACTCTTATATCTATATAGAGTCCTCCCAATCAATGTCCCCTCCTATTTCCACCGGATTATTCAATCTAGAGTCTTTAAATATATATGGGGCCTCACCAAACCCAGAGTCCCGAAAATCATCCTTCTTCGCCATAAACTACACGGGGGCCTGGGCATCCCAAACGTTGCCAAATATTACCATGCAGCCCAATTAGCCCAACTAGCCCTATTACACGCGCTTACTGAAACCCCGAAATGGGTTTCCCTTGAAGCTATAGACCTTTACCCGCTAACAGTTGATAATATTCTGTGGTTACCCCCTTCCGTCCGTGGTCATATTACCAACCCCATCACCCACCATTCCTTAAAGCTATGGGACAGACTACGCGACCCCTTTAAACTGATCTCTCCACACAACCCCCTATTATCCTTCTTACACCACCCTTCATTCTACCCTGCCTACACTCAACCCAGCACCTTTTCCTGCTGGTCGCAAGCGGGCATAACTAAAATATGCGACCTTACTGCCAACTCCACTTTTAAATCATTCTTGGATCTCCAATCCAGCGCCACACTCCCAGCCTCGGAATCTTTCCGCTACCTTCAAGTACTCCATTTTGTCAAATCAATAGTCGGCCCTTGCACTAGTCTGAACACCCAATCTCTATACGAGAAAATCTGCGCAGCAGACCCTCATGCCCCAGGCATTGTATCTAGCCTATATAGCCACTTCTCCACACCATCAGCTGTCCTCCCTTTATATGCTACACAGTGGTCAAATGACCTAAATATTTCTCTCACTCCTGAAGAATGGTCCGATATTTGGGCCACTACCAAATCTTCCTCCCAAAATGTGGTAGCGCTTGAAACAAATTATAAAGTTTTAATGCGCTGGTACTTGGTTCCAGCAAGAATATCTAAATTTGTACCGAATTATCCCTCGAACTGTTTCCGAGGATGCAGTGACCATGGCACCCATCTTCATATCTGGTGGTCTTGTAAGATAGCACAACAATTCTGGAAGGCTGTCTTTCAAATGATTTCTATAATATTGCATGAAACAGTGATCGCTGACCCGGCCCTAGCACTCCTAAACCATATCCAGGGAGAATACACCAGAAATCAGATCAGTCTCCTCCTCCAGTTGACTACTGCTGCCAAGCAAACAATTGCCAAAGCCTGGAAAACCCCGAAACTTCACATAGCAGAAACAAAGAATAGAGTAACCCAAGCCATGATCCACAGCAAAATTGAGGCCACATTACTAGACCGTGTCCCTCGACACACTAAAATATGGACCCCATGGGTGGATAATTTTCTGCCCCCGGACTTTGATCCCAACCTCCTTATCCCATGATCTCCTATCTATCTCTACCTTTGCACGTGGTGGTCTCTTTGGCCACACCGCGGCCCCACCAACGCCGTTCACCCTCCCCCCTTTCTCTTCTCTCTCTTCCTCTTTCTCCCCTGTGTGCCCCCCCTCTCCTTACTCGCCTTTCCCTTTTCCGCAAATTCCGCTTGTACCTCTGTTCCCTTACTCCCTCAGCAAGAACAAGCCTTTGAGGCTGTGATTTTACATATTTGATACCCTATGAACCTGACGTAAATGAATAATGTTACTTGTTGTCGCAGTTCTGGGGACCACTCCCGCTGATACATACTGATGCCACCGTGATAGCACCCTCCCTGATATTGATCAGCGACAAATGATAGCACTTAATTCACTAATCTTCTGATGTTTTGTAATGGTTATTCTTTGTATGTACCGTGAATGTTGTACATTCTCCATCTCTGACTACTTCTTGTTGTATTCTATATTATGTCCTAATAAAAAAATTTGAAACCAAAAAATAAAAATTAATAAAGAATTATACTTAAAAAAAAAAAAAAAAAAAAGATTTGGAGGCTGTAATTGGTGCCAAAGGTGCTTCAACAAAGTATCAAAAATAAAAGGGAAAGAAGAAAAGAATAGGGAAAAGGGAAATATAGTGCTAAGAGGGTTCTTTTTCACTAATATATAATTTTTGTACTATTAAAGTTTATATGGCATATGAATACCATGGTTTGGTCCTCCAATTGAATACTTCCCTTTTCCCCATTCTTTTCTTCTTTCCCTTTATTTTTGATACAATGTATACAGTTATGGAGGTACCCCGTCTTGTATAGACAAACTGGTTTATTTTTTGCCCAAAAATTTGCAGTAGTTTGAGATCCATCCTTTAATCATTTTTCTGCTTCAACAAAGTATTGAGCAAAGGCTGTGAATACTTACGTTTTTTATTTTTAATAAATTTGTAAAGATTTAAAAAAAACTTCTTTCACGTTGTCATTATTGGGGATTGTTTGTAGAGTTTTGAGTAAAATAATGAATGTAATTTATTTTGGGATGAGGCTGCGACATAACAATTTTTGAAAATAAAAAGAAGTGAAAAAAAAGGCCTATTTACATTTCTGTTTTGCAGTATTGCACAGTAACATATATAATGGTTTTCTGCCTTTCAGTGCAATTCATACTGAATGATACTGAAACACACTGGGGCCCATTTCACATGGGGCAGATTTCGTTGCGATCAGCAGGGGATCTGTGAGCTGATCAGAGCAGAGCAGGTGGACGACACATCTCCGTGTCCGCTCAGTATCTGCAGAGTGAACACAGGCACAGCCCACTCTACTCTATGGGCAGTCGGGAGTAAACTGACTCCATTTACACCCAGCTACCTCCAATCCGCTCCGTCTAAACAAAAGAGGACGGAATCCTCCCAGTTTTTTCAATGGACCTGAATAGACCCGGAGGTAGGCGGGAATAAAACGGACACAAGTCCATTTACTCCCGCCTGTCCATAGGGATGAATGGAACTTTGGATCAGGTCTGCCTGAAAAACACAGGGGGACCCAATTGGAATATCCATATGAAAGGGGCCTTAGGCAATACATCAGTTAGTGTGTTGCGTTACAAAAAAGGGTCATGTTCGATTTTGGACAAGCTGGGGTGGGCTGGCAGCCCATTGATTTCAATGTGGGATACCTTAACTTAATGCACGTTAACACATTACAAAGACATACAGTAAACAAACCCTTAACCCTTTTGCACCTCCCGGCCCTTTAAGAGTTCTAAAAAGAGGGAGGTGGGAATTTGGGTCATGTGACCGCTGTGATTGGCTGTCACATGATTGGAAAGCTCCTTATCGCAAGTATGCATCGGGAGCTTTCCGGTACATGGCGGCTACCGCGCTGGGATCGCGCTTTTAGCAAGGCAAGTTGTTTTAACAGGGCTGCATATGTGTGGCTCGCTTGGCGTTAAGGCCCACCCGCCCGAGCAGCCACATATATGCGTGCGGCCGGCACCAAGAGGTTAAGCTGGCTAAAGATGGGTCAGTTTTACACGTTCAAGCAGCGGGTTGAATTAAAAAAAATTACGTGGATGGGGGAATCCTCCCATTGTGTCATTGTATTCCGACAGTGGGGAGACTTCCCTACTACACAGATCAAGAGGAGATTTTCCAGCAGGGTGGTTGTAGATGGTAGAGCAACTTCTGTACAACCACAGCACCCATGCATGGATAGAAATTCAGCTGGACCCTGCTGAAATATGCATCTATGTTCAGCTTTAGGCTGGATTTTATTCCAAGTAACACCCAAAATACTGTAACTGCAACCAATAAGCTACCACCTTTCGTTTTTGGTTGCTCCAAAGTCTGAAATCCTATTGGCTTCCATTGATACTATACTTTGCATTCCATCATCGCTCTTTGCAAAGGCCAATTGTTTTAAATAAGGATAGTAAATCATTTTTTTTTATTCTGAGGTTCATTAAACAGATCAGAGATATAAAAGACAACAAACATACTTTCAGAATGACACTGTTAAATGCAATTTATTGCAAAACATATGCTCTCAGTTTAACTTAAGCAGAAATATTTAAATATATTTAACAGTTGAGCACAATATTGCACATTCACCCCACACACACTCATTAACCTGCTGGTTAACACTTAACGCATAAGAACCAATCAGATTACGCTTAATGAATCCTGATTGGCTGGTATGGGCTGCTATACATTGCCTTACTAAATGAGGCCATATATGTAGAATTCTGAAACAAATATATAATTATCTCAGAATATGTCTTTTAAATTAGTTTCTATATACTAATGTAAGATACAAATAATAACTTAAAGGGTTAGTTCACCTTTACTGCCAAAAACATCCCCAAAAATTACAGTGTCCTCAGTCTATTAACATGCAGTGCTGTGAAAGAATGTTTTCCTTTTCAGCTGCTCATTTCATTGCCCTCCCTTCAGGCAGATGTACCAAGCGTTGGATGAGCGGCTCTTAAAATGCAATAAAAAGTGAAGCTCCACTCAAAAGGGGAAGTTCCGCTTGTTTGTCCCCCCCCCTCCACTGCAACATTTTGCACCTTGGGGGGAGCAGGTACCTGGTTTTGACAGGTACCCACTCCCACTTCCGGGTGAGTTCGCCACGGCATTAGGGAACGGGTTGTGAAGACGCAAGGCTTCACTGCCGGTTTCCCTTACCTGAGATGGTGGCGTCACCTGAAAAAAAAATTGGCTCGGGTGAGGACACCGCTGGATTCATAGACAGGTAAGTGTCCTAATATTAAAAGTCAGCAGCTACAGTATTTGTAGCCGCTGACTTTAAAAAAAATTCTGAAGGAGCCTGAAGCTCCACTTTAATGTATTAAGGACATGATAATTCTTCAAGTTTTTTGGCAAAAGCCAGTAAAAGGTGAATTAACCCTTCAAATGCAATTTATGTAATAACTAGTAGTGTATGGAGGCACAATGGTACATTGTAGATGGGGGGGGGCTCAGAATAAGGAAATATGACTTTTAGTCTCAGTTCACATATATGCGGTGCGGGAAACGCAGCGAATCCCGAGAATTTGTTCATGCAATCTGCCACCGGTGTCAATGTTAAATTAATGAAACCCAAAACAGGTTGTAAAACGCAGTGCGATTGCAAGAATCATTGATCGCCCTATTGTCGCACACAGTGTATGGCAATCATTAAGCGGATTTAGGGCTCAGTCGCAGCAGTGCACTGCAAGGAAGCGCACAAAATCATGCACTTTTCCGCACCGCACAAAAACACGCAGCCCCTTTGCAGATGCATGGCGGTCTCATTAATTCTTAATGGCGCCCCAATGCATTTTGCGAATACGCACACATTCACCAAAATGCATGGTATCACATGGCCATTAGGTAAGGGAAGGTTCTGGACAGCCGCACTCCAAAAATTTGCCTTTATTTGTAAAAACATATCAAAAATACATGCCACAGCAAAATATAGGACAGAAAACCTGACGCGTTTCACACTTTCAACAGTGCTTAATTACTTAAGCACTGTCGAAAGTGTGAAACGCGTCAGTTTTCCTGTCCTATATTTTGCTGTGGCATGTATTTGATATCTTTTTACAAATAAAGGCAAATTTTTGGAGTGCGGCTGTCCAGACACTTCCCTTACCCAATTGCTATATGCATAGCCTGCACCTGCTGCTTCAACCCTGAGGATAGGTTTATTTCCATTGATCCACCTGGAGCAGAAATCACCTTTCCCTATCGCATGGCCATGCGGTTTGTTGTGGCGTGACTTTGAAAATTGCGCAGGCACCTTTTATTGCGTGCTTCTTCCACAAGGGGCAGCCCATTGGAATGAACAGGCTGCCCTAAACGCATAGACGCATGCAAAAAAGCAGGCACCCTCGGTCACACCCTCCTGGTGTACTTAGCCTCAAAAAGAATATTCGGTTGGGCTTTAAAAGCTTTGGATCTGCATGGCGACTAGTGAAGCGGTCAGCACTTCACTCTTATTCTTCTAACAATGATGGAAGCTGAATTCTGATTGGTTGATGCAGTACACCTACCACTCTTTACACTACAGGAAATGACTGCAGTGATGACTTTTTTCTTTGTTCTCTAGTAAGTGGTTAGACTTTGAGCTGGCATAGGAAGAGGAAAGTGCCAAGCTGGTAGTGCCTTTGGCATGTTCACACTCAAGTAAAGAAACAAAACAGAACTGCTGGTGTCAGTAAATATTACTTAATATACAGCAAGTAGATTTTCAAGAGCAACTTTTGGGGCAAGTCTCTTTCCCTCTCCCCATCAGGACTGTAAGGGAACCTGTCACGACACAAATATGCAAGTTTCTATTGCTGAACTTTTAAAAGATGCCCTTTACCTGGCATGCTGATATTGTGGATTTAGGACTTTCTAGAGGGGTCTGTCTGAAAGGGAAACCATACTTCTGCTTTAAAAGAAAATGCATAGTACATTTTTAAAGCGCACTGATGTGCTTTACCAATGTGGATTGCTCTTCGCTGTCTTTGAGAGTCCTAAGCTGACAGAGCGCAATAGTAATGAATAGGGGCTGCTAAAGAAAGCGGAGAGGCTGAGCTGGGTGCCCCTCCAGACATGTGGGCAGATCCTGACCATATCGCCATATGGCCCTGACCAGAGCCTGGACCGGCTCTGTGAAATCAGCCGACAGCGGGATTTAGCCCACTGTCTGCTGAAAACGGGTCAAAGGAGTGTAAAATGAGTACAAATAAGCTTTGGTTGGCTGTACTTCTCCTTTAAAGTGGTTGTAAACTTTAGACATGAAATCTGAACAAAGCTAATATTTCTATAGTGTTTACTTGCCTCTCTCCAAAGTACTGAAGCCAAAGGATAAGCATGACAGCCACACATTTTCAGAAAGATATCAGCAATAGCAATCTATTTACTGTATTGTTCCCTCAATGGGTTCCTATTAACTGCTGGCATGAGGATTTCCCCCACCACCTGGCCATGAGCTCCCTGTTCTCTGTGGCCTCGGGTTCCACAATGATTCCCAGAACACAGACAATAGGAAGCGCAGGATTCCAGGAAAAGTTGCTCTTTAAAACCAAAATAATTCCATTATGTGCTGATATACATTTCAAATCAAAATAATATTACTAAATAAAAAATAAAAAATACCTTGTTCTCTGTTTTATACAGATATAATGATCTGACGGCTTATTTTGGCATCAACCCCCCCCCGCAGCGCCGAGAGGGAGCGCAAATCAAATCTCTAG
Organism: Rana muscosa; assembly: GCA_029206835.1. Classification (NCBI taxonomy): domain Eukaryota; kingdom Metazoa; phylum Chordata; class Amphibia; order Anura; family Ranidae; genus Rana; species Rana muscosa. The sequence goes on from CM055127.1 coordinate 139,279,156, forward strand.
TAACAAAATCAGCCATGCACATGGATTGGATTTTACACATTCACAATATTATTTGTGCCAGCTAGCAACTCATCATTTCTTAAGCTTTGACAAAATTGAGAATTTTTTTTTTTTCTTAACCAAATTTATAAAAAAAAAACAAAAAAACGATTTAAATGAGAATTTGCTAGCCAGGACAAAGTTACAAATTTAAAAGATTAAAGTGCCCTCCGCTACGAGACAATCAAAGAGTGATCCAGAGAAGAATTTGTGCTGAGAAGCTGGATTCAGTCTTTGGGCACCTTGAAATTATCTTTCTCTTTGCGGATTGATGCCATCGTAGAGATGGGGTCACTCTCTCCTGCGTGGTCCTGCACAGACTTCTCCCTGTGGGTGCAAATGCAGACATTCCAGTTAAAGAGAATGTGTATATATATATATATATATATATATATATATATATATGTATGTAATTATTAGATATGTTCTGACTTGATCTGTGGAAGGGCTTAAGCATGTAAGCCCGAAACGGATATCATCCATGTCTGAATATCTTGAATACTTTTTTGGTATGTAACCTTTGTGAAGATATTTGAAGTGCAGCAACTCTTGAACTTTCTTCATATATATATATGGTCAGTGGGAAGACCTGTTTGCTGGCACTTGTTGTACACCGGGTGCGGTTCTCCTCTACTTCTTTGTATCTCTCTCTCTCTCTCACTACCCCCTGGAAGTGTTTATGTTTAAGGGGCATGTAGAGGGGTGATTTATTCACAGCGATATGCGACCTTATGGTGTCAGGCATAACGTGAAAGATAATGTTACACCGAGTAAATAGATACCCAACATGTCACGCTTCAAAATTGCACACGCTCGTGGAAAGGCGCCAAACTTCGGTACTTAAAAATCCCCATAGGCGACGCTTTAATTTTTTTTACAGGTTACATGTTTTGAGTTACAGAGGCGGTCTTGAGCTAGAATTGTTGCTCTCGCTCTAACTTTCGCGGCGATACCTCACATGTGTGGTTTGAACGCCGTTTACATATGTGGGCACGACTTACGTATGCGTTCACTTCTGCGAGTGAAAAACGCGGGGACAGGGGCAAATTTAAATTTCGGGGACCATCTGGCCCGCCGGAAATCTCTATGGTTATCATCCGGCGCCAGTTGGTTCCTTCTCCAGTTCACCGATCGCAGGGGCGAGCCGGGAAAAGCACCGGAGGGTGGCGGATGTCCTCTCCCACCGCCTGAAAGAACGATCAAGCTGCTGAACAGCTGCTATGACTGTTCTTATGGTGTAGGGAATCGCTGGCTGAAAAAGAAAATATCTGAATGATGCCTGTAACTGCAGGCATCATTCAGATATCACCGCTCAAAGTCTGTGACGTCATATGACGTTGGGCGGGTGGAAAGCGGTTAAAGCAGGGGTCCCCAACCTCCAGTCAGGTGCCGGTCCAAGGCCTGTTGATGACTGGTCTGCACAGCAGGAGATGAGACGTGACAGCTGTCCGCACAGAGCTATCGCAGACCGTGGTTGCTGCTCACCTCCTCCTGTACGGCCATACCGATGTATCCTCTCCCGGCTCCTCCACCCACCCGGCCAAGGATGTCATCCAATCAGCAGAGCAGGGGACAAGAAAAGCTGCAGATCAGGGTGGAGAACTCCTCCTGCCCTGCTGATAGGATGACATCATCGGGCGAGTGGGCAGGGGAGCCAGGAGAGGACACACAGGCTGATCACAGCCTCTGCCCTGCAAAAAGATAGGAGTCCTGTGCAGGGAAGGCAGAGATTAGAATAGGGAAGAGTGATGTTAAAAAGGAAAGGGGGCGCAGACTGAGGGGGCACTGTGATGGGGGAGGCTGTGATTGCTAGGGGCACTGTAATATAAAGGGCATTGCACAGTGCCCCCTTTACATCACAGCTCCCCCCTTTACAGGTGGGACAGCAGGCAGGGGACCTTCTCCCCATACCCGCTGTCACAATTTGAAAGAACGCACGGCCCAGCGGGACTTCGCCCACACAGCCAAATTATTCTTTCACAGGGTTCTGTGAATGAATGAATTATAACTACCATCATCCATTGTGACTGACGGCTTGTACTTCTCAATGAACTATGAGGGTACTGGTGAGCTCTCGTAGTCCATTGATGTTTCTGGACTTCAGCAACTGCCTGTCCGTATCAGAGGTATGGGCAGACAGCTATACTGACAGTCTGCAAGAACTATACATTGCACCCACAATCTGCTGATCACAGGTGCAATGCTTTACAGCAGGGGTAAAATGAATGCACATTGTTTCACCTGCAGAAAATTTGCATTTTTTTTTTAAAAGGTGAACTTATCCTTTTAAAAGTGAAAATTTAGTCATAAAATTAGGTCCTGCTAGATCACTTCAGGTTGGCCCCTTTTGCAGGTACAGCTATATACTATATAAAAAATAAGTGCCTATCCTGTTTAAAATCCAGTAATACATTGTCTCACCCTGCTCTGCACATGCTCAGTTGCTCTCTATTTTTATGCACTGTGCCGAAAACGTAGAGGCCGATTTGATGACAGCCTAAAGATTTACTGCTGATTAGGGCATCTGGGCTTCTGCAAAATGGCAGCCTCCAGCAAGAACAAACAGGAACAATGCTGGAGACAATTTGCAGCACACCCTAATCTTGATAGCATAATTATTAATGTGGAATGTATGTTCTTTGCTAAAGAACATTATTCTCATCAAGTTGTTATGAGTAATGTTCCACTTTAACCACTTCCCGACCACGATATAGTCAAAGGACAGCTACAGAGCAGTCGTCTAGTTCTGGGAGGGCATCCATTGACGTCCGCTCAGAACCGCGCCCACTGGGGTGCACAGCAGGTGTGCTCTGTGATTGCTGTGTCCTTCAGACACAGCTGATCACAGTTTAGGGTAAAGGGCCAATCACAGCGGCCCTTTACCATGTGATCAGCTTTTTCCAATCACAGCTGATCACATGTAAACACACTTGCCTGTTATTGGCAGTCCTTTCCTCACGCGCTGGAAAAAGAAGGGACGCTCCATCTGAGTGCAGTAATTCTCATACTTTATTGTAGTAATGGTAATAAAAACCCACAAGATCAAGATGAAAGACATGCTCATCATGAATTTTTTTTACATTGGTCGGTCTTTTTTCATTCGTTTAGCAAAAAAAAAAAAAAAAAGAAAACCCCAGTGGTGATTAAATACCACCAAAAGAAAGCTCTGTCTTAAAAAATTGATAAAAATTTCATATGGGTACAATGTTGCATGACTGTGTAATTGTCATTCAAAGTGCAACAGTGCTGAAAGCTGAAATTTAGCCTGGGCAGGACATGGGTGAAAGTGGCTGGTATTGAAGTGGTTAGAGGATTGGATCTGGTAGCGCCAAGGTTTTTTTTTGTATTCACTACCAGCCACTTATTATGTGCACATGCCTTGATATACAAGGAAGCGGGATTGAACAGAAGACATGCAGGGCTTGCTGGACCATATCATGTTCTAGTTCCACTTGATGTGCTGGATGAACTCACCTAACCCTCATAAATGGATTATATGTAAACTCTTCTGCCAGTGTGGACGGTATGGTGGGTTCCCCATTGTTGTATGTTTCCTGTAGGGTGAAACAGAGCTCAGGATCAAACTGTAAGACAATTAAAGGAGGAATAATTCAGCATCTACATGGATCTCTACTTATGTATCTCCTATTAGAACAGTAGTTCTCAACTCCTCTGCTCAGGACCCACTAACAGGCCAGATTTTAAGTATTACCTTGGGGAGATGCAGACTAGAATACTGCAATCACTGATCAGCAAATGATATCACCTGTGATGTATTTCAGTTATCTTGCAAACCTGGCCTGTTAGTGGGTCCTGAGGACAGGAGTTGAGAACCACTGTATTAGAACCATTCATATTTATAGCCTCATATACAGTATATAAAAAAAGCAACACAAACACACACGCATGCACACTTGTTTCCCTGTAAGCTCTTGTGTCCAGGAACATCACTGTCTAGGAGGGATCTTTGCCCAGACTTCTTAACGTTCTTCTTTTGGAATTGCAAATTTAATAAAAACAAAAACCTACAAATGATGTACCTTAGCCCAAGATAACTTTTGTTTGATCTGTTCATTGTTTGATTCCACGTGACGTGCAAACTTCAAATTGTTGATCGTATATTCATGTCCACAGTAGACTCTCTGCAAAAGAAGTATAAATTAAACAACATCTGATATTTCAGTTTTGGGTCCAATCCTAAAGCCAACTTCCAGGAAAATAATAGGATTTTTATAACAGCTTACCTGTAAAATCCTTTTCTTGGAGTACATCACGGGACACAGAGCGACATAGTCATTACTAATGGGTTATATAGATACCTTCAGGTGCTGGCACTGGCAACTTCCAAAACCGGAAGTACCCTCCCCTATATAAGCCCCTCCCATCCGGGAGCACCTCAGTTTTGTAGCAAAGCAATAAGTGTCCCTAAAGAGGGGTGGGAGCTCTGTGTCCCGTGATGTACTCCAAGAAAAGGATTTTACAGGTAAGCTGTTATAAAAATCCTACTTTCTTTCTCGTACATCACGGGACACAGAGCGACATAGTCATTACTAATGGGATGTCCTAAAGCAATGCCCAACAGGGGGGGGGATACACCATACATAAGCTGAGCGCTATCAGACATGAGGATCTTTTGCGGCCTGCAACACACTGCGCCCAAAGGCGACATCCTCCTGACTTCTAACGTCCACCTGGTAGACCTAGTAAACGTGTGTACTGAAGACCATGTTGCGGCCTTACAGATTTGAGCCAGGGAGGCCTGGTGATGCACTGCCCATGAAGTTCCAACTGCTCTCGTGGAGTGCGCCCTAACTTTGAACGGAGGCGGTCTCCTTCTCAAGCCATAGGCTTGCATAATGACCTCTTGAATCCACTTGGCTAAAGTAGATTTTGATGCTGCCTGACCCTTTCTGGGGCCTTCCGGCAGAATAAACAAAGTATCCGTTCTGCGAATCTGAGCAGTGGCTTTTAGATAAGCTTTAACTGCTCTTACTACATCCAAAGAATGCAATAACTTTTCCTCTACCGAACTAGGTTTGGGGAAAAAAGAAGGAAGCACCACATCTTGGTTCAAATGAAACCTCGATACCACCTTAGGAAGAAAGGCTGGATGAGGACGTAACACTAATCTGTCCTTATGGATAACCAGATATGGCTCCTTACAGGACATAGCTGCTAATTCCGATACTCTTTTAGCCGAACAAATGGCTACTAGAAAAAATAGGATTTTTATAAAAGCTTACCTGTAAAATCCTTTTCTTGGAGTACACCACGGGACACAGAGCCAGTCATTACATAATGGGTTAAGGGTCACCAGCGGTGATTGGACACTGGCACAACCAATGGAAGACAGTTCCCCTCCATATAACCCCTCCCATCAGGGAAGTACCTCAGTTTTGTAGCAAAGCAGTAAGGTTCCCATAAGAAGGGTGGGACCTCTGTGTCCCGTGGTGTACTCCAAGAAAAGGATTTTACAGGTAAGCTGTTATAAAAATCCTATTTTCTTTATCGTACACCACGGGACACAGAGCCAGTCATTACATAATGGGACGTCCCAGAGCAATGCTCATATGAAGGGGGGGAGACACAGATCAAACCGACCGCTTGCGGACCAGAAGCCCTATACTGCTGCCTGCAGCACACTTCGCCCGAAGGCGGAATCCTCATGTCCTTTCACATCTATTTGATAGAATTTGGAAAATGTATGGACTGAGGACCAAGTTGCAGCCTTACAGATCTGAGCCATCGAAGCCTGGTGGTGCACTGCCCATGAAGCACTTATCGCCCTGGTAGAGTGCGCCTTAACAGGAAAAGGAGGAGTCCTGTTCTTTAAACCATAAGCTTGAACAATTACTTGTCTAATCCACCTGGAAATGGTGGATTTTGATACCGCTTGGCCCTTCTTGGGACCATCTGGTAAAATAAACAAAACATCTGTTTTACGTATCTGAGCGGTTGCTTGCAGATACACCCTTACCGCTCTCACTAGATCTAGAGAGTGTAATAATTTTTCCCCCGCCGTCCGCGGGTTTGGAAAAAAGGAAGGCAGAACAATGTCTTGATTCAAGTGAAAAGCCGACACCACCTTAGGCAGAAAAGCCGGATGGGGTCGTAGTACGATCTTGTCCTTGTGACAAATTAGATAAGGCTCTTTACAAGAAAGAGCTGCTAGCTCTGATACTCTCCTAGCAGAAGCTATAGCAATCAGAAAGGCCAATTTCCTACTTAATATAATTAAAGGAATATGGCGAATAGGTTCAAAAGGTTGCTTTTGCAACACTGACAATACCAAATTCAAATCCCATGGACACAAGGGAGACCTGACTGGAGGATTTATCCTCAGTACCCCCTGAATGAATGTCCGAACTAGGGAGTGAGATGCCAATGGTCTCTGAAAGAAGACTGATAGAGCCGATATTTGCCCTTTGATGGTGCTAAGGGCTAATTTCATATCCACTCCTAACTGGCAAAAAGCAAGAATCCTACTTATTTCATATTTCAGAGGATTCCAACTTCTGGATTCACACCAGGAAACGTATGCTTTCCAGACTCTATGATAGATGAGTCTGGAGGCTGGCTTTCTAGCATTAATGAGCGTAGAAAGAGCCAGGCCAGAGACCCCTCTCTTTTTCAAAATGTGGGTCTCAGCAGCCAGGCCGTCAAATTTAGCCTTTGTAAGGAAGGGTGGAATACTGGACCCTGTGACAACAGGTCGTGTCGAAGTGGAAGCTTCCAGGGCCTTCCTATCGCCATTTTTACGATCTCGGCGTACCAAGGCCTCCTGGGCCAGTTTGGGGCCACTAGGATTACTGGTATTCCCTCCTCCTTGATCCTGCGAAGCAGTCTTTGTAGAAGAGGGATCGGAGGGAATGCATAGATCAGTGAGAACTGATTCCATGGAGTTATTAGAGCGTCAGTCCCGTAGGCTAGAGGATCTCTCGTTCTGGACACAAAGTTGTCCAATTTCTTGTTGAACCTGGAAGCTAGCAGGTCTACATCTGGGTTTCCCCATCTCAGACATATGGCCTGAAAGATCTCTGGGTGAAGAGACCACTCTCCTGGTAGCAGCTGCTGACGACTCAGGTAGTCTGCTTGCCAGTTTTCTATCCCTGGAATGAAGATTGCAGAGATGCAAGGTACATGCTCTTCTGCCCATGCCAAGATCCGGTTCACCTCTCTTTGGGCTGCCCGACTGTGGGTGCCTCCTTGGTGATTGATGTAAGCTACTGCCGTAGCATTGTCGGATTGAACCCGAACTGGGTAGCCCTGTAACCTGTATGTCCAGGTTTTGAGGGCTAGATATACTGCACGGATCTCTAGCACGTTGATGGGCAGGATCCCCTGAGTCTTGGCCCAGGTTCCCTGGGTAGAAGCCTCCTCGAATACTGCACCCCAGCCCGATAGGCTGGCATCCGTAGACACCACCTTCCAGGCTGCTGGGAGGAAGCACTTTCCCTTCCGTAAATTCTTGGCTTCTAGCCACCAATTGAAGCTGTGGCGTACTTGTGAGGACAGGCGCATGGGTATATCCAGAGCTTGGCTCTTTCTGTTCCAGGAGGCTAAAATATTGCCTTGAAGTAGTCTCGAATGAAACTGGGCGTAAGGGACCGCCTCGAAGGAGGCTACCATCTTTCCCAATAGTCTCATGCAAAGGCGAATAGACGGCCTCTTGTTTGCTTTGACCTTGTGGATCAGGTCTTTCAGAGACTGTATCTTTGGCTCTGGCAGGTATACCCTGTTTTGGGCTGTATCTATGATCATGCCCAGGTACACTATCCTTCTTTGGGCCTGGAGAGAGGATTTTTGTAAGTTTATAATCCATCCTAAATGCTCCAGGTATCCTACTGTAGTGTCTACAGCGTGATCCAATCCCTCCTTTGACTGATCTATTAATAGTAGATTGTCTAGATAGGCTGTTACCGCAATGCCCCGTGTTCTCAGGTTTGCTAACATAGGAGCTAGCACCTTTGTGAATACTCTGGGCGCGGTGGCTACACCAAATGGCAGGGCCACAAATTGAAAGTGGCGATCTTCTACCGCAAACCTTAGGAATCTTTGGTGAGCGGGGAGGATTGGTATGTGTAGATATGCGTCTTTGATATCTATGGACGCAATGAATTCTCCGCCTTTTAAAGTAGCGACCACGGATCGAATCGTTTCCATTTGAAAATGGCGAACGTTCAGAAACTGGTTTAGATTTTTTAGATCCAGGATGGGTCTGACTTCTCCGTTCGGTTTTGGAATCACAAAGAGGTTTGAGTAAAAACCTGAACCTTGCTCCTTTTGGGGTACCTCTGTAACCACACCTTGAGCTATTAAGTGATTCAAAGCTTTGAAGAAGGATCCTCTTTTTTGTGGATCCTTGGAGAGTCTTGAACTTCGGAATTGAGAAGATGGGATCTCTCGAAATTCCAGTCTGTACCCTGAGGATATTGTGGATACCACCCATTTGTCCTGGGTTTCTGTCCGTCAAGTCGCTGAGAACTGACGAAGCCTTCCCCCCACTCGGCCGAGCGGGGGCGCCCCTTCAATGAGAGGTTTTGGGGGCTTGCTTATTAGCTCTTGAACCCCACGGCTTCTTGTTCTTCTGAGCCTGTTCTTTGGCTTTTTTGGGCGGCTGAAAAGGCCGTCGCCACTGGCTGGAGTCAGATTTCCCGGGAGCTGGGGAGAGAGTGTGTTTAAAACAAGGTCTCTTGTTTTTCTTTTTCTCAGGTAAAAGTGTAGTTTTACCACTTGATATCTTTTGGATATATCTTTCTAAATCTTCCCCAAAAAGGCGTTCGCCATGGAACGGGAAACTTGCCAACAACTTTTTGCATGGGGCTTCCGCTGACCAATGCTTAAGCCAAAGTACTCTGCGCATCTGTACCAGCTGGAGTGTAAGGCGTGATGCCTGTATGATAGAATCTCTCATGGCATCCACTGTGAAGCATAAGGCTTTAGGCAAATTCTCCCAATTTTTAGCCTGCTCTGAAGGCAGCTCCTTCAGCCCCTGCTTTACCTGTTGGCTGACGACCTGACACATACCGACTGCTGCTACTGCAGGTTGGATAATTGAGCCGGCCAAAAGGAAGGAGGATTTCAGTAAGGATTCCAACTTCTTCTCAGAAGGATCTTTAAACACTTGTACATTATCCACTGGACATGTCAGGTTTTTATTTACACAAGAAATAGCCGCATCTACCGTAGGCAGGCTCCATTTCTTTAAAAAAATTTCCTCCATAGGATAAAGAATGTTAAACTTTTTTGGAGGTAAAAAACGCTTATCTGGATGTTGCCAGTCTGCGTACAATAGATCCTCTAGTAACGGATGAACCGGGAAGGAGCATGCACCTTGCAGGGATCTTAATGATCCTAGGGAGGAGACAGGTGATTCTGTTACCTCCAAAGAGGGTAACCTAAATGCAGCTCGCACGGCTCCTGCATAGCATTGCACCTGTGACTTTAAAATCTGGGATACCGAAAAAGGCTCATCCGATATCCCTGATCCGTCTGACTCCTCATCCTCTGCTGATGTAGCCTCCTCCTCATCCTCCTCCTCCTCAGGTACTTCTGAAGGGAGGTCCAATACTGGAGGAGATCTGCTTCGCTTATTGTCCTTTTTAGAGGATTTAGCGATTAAAGTAGCAATTTTCTCCTCCAGATTATTTAGGGCAGCTGATAAAGTGTCCTCAGTGACATATGCAGGCCCAGGCTTCACTGGGGAAGCCACCATACCTGACAGAGGTAATGGCTCATCCTGTACAGGTGCTTTTGGCAACACAGGAGAGGAAGGTACCGAGTCAGCACAGCTAGAGCCCCCTGTCTCAGGCGGCGGTGCTCTTTTATCTCTTTTTGTCCGCATTACTTCCCCTGGAAGACTTACTGTTTAGACAAAATACAAGGTACCTAAATGCATATACTACCGTGTTCAGTTTAGCAAATACATTAAGTATGCAACTTTTAACACATAACTATGCATAACATGGATGTCTTCTAGGAAGTACCCAATCCAACCACATGGAGTCTTACGTCCCTGTATAGCTGCTGTGTTTCTCTGCCAGGAACAAGAGAACTAACGAGCTTGCTTGCTGCTGCAGTGCTTTTTACACTGACAGTCTTTTAAATTTGGCGCCGTTTCTGTGCCTGCGCGCGCCACGTGCCCGCGCACGCCTTCGGCCCCCCCCTCCGATAAAGCGCGCTCCCGTGCGCGCGCGTGCGGCCTTTAGCGCTATGGTGGTGGCCATAGTGAGAGAGGACTCTCATCAGCCCCTGTCCCCACTTACCTGCATCTGCAGGTGTCTGTATCGGCCACCGAAAGGAGGAGCGGGGTGCTCAAGCAAGCTCAGCAGCGGAGGTGACGAGCAGTGTACTTCGCCGAAGCCGACACTGAACAGAGTGAGGTGAGTATATTCAGCTCTTTACTCCCCCCAGTGGTGGAAAAAAAGAAGACATCCACTTCTTGAAAAAAAGGTCCCAACTTATTTTTTTTTTTTATGGACCTTCTAATCTTACCTTTCCACGCCGCAGGTTTTTCTGCTGAAAGTTTTCAGACAGATACCAAACTTCACCCTTCACGGTGGGCTATGTGTGCCAACCTTCAGGGATATGGGTTCCTATTTAAAGGATACCTCTCCCCTGGGCCTTGTACAAGACTCCTACCAGGACTTTATAGCGAAATAGCGAAAGTGCTGGATCTTAGAGCCCAGTCCTCCGAAGAGAGACATTACAGGCGACGCCTCATGGATGAGGCCCGGATCCCATGCAGATTCAGCTCATTTGTAGGCGTCTTGGATGGATCCAAAAGCATAGCTCTTTTACCCCCAGAGGGTCTCTTTGGTAGAGCTTTCCTTTAGCACCTCCTAACGCGTCCAACACCATTTGACACTGGCGAAAAAACTGAGGTACTTCCCTGATGGGAGGGGTTATATGGAGGGGAACTGTCTTCCATTGGTTGTGCCAGTGTCCAATCACCGCTGGTGACCCTTAACCCATTATGTAATGACTGGCTCTGTGTCCCGTGGTGTACGATAAAGAAAACAATTTCCTGGTGAGAAGAACCAAGGAAATATGCTGTAATGGTTCAAATGGTTGTTTCTGTAGAACCGACAGAACCAAGTTTAGATCCCATGGACATATGGGAATATTAACCGGAGGACTAATACGCATCACTCCTTATCTAAAGGCTTTGACTAGTGAATGCGAAGCCAAGGGCCTTTGAAAAAATATTGACAAGGCCGAAAACTGACCTTTGATAGTACACAAGGCAAGCTTCCTATCTACAGCCCACTGTAGGAAGTCCAGACTCCTACCTATTACGTACTTATGTGGATGCCATTTCTTGGCCTCACACCTTGCGATGTACGCCTTCCAGATTCTATAGTAGATCTGCCTGGATACCGGCTTCCTGGCATTGATCATGGTAGATACCACAGGATTAGAGAGCCCTCTCTTTTTTAGAATGTGGGCTTCAATAGCCAGGCCGTCAAACCTAGGGCTGGTAAGGAAGGGTGGTATATCGGTCCTTGCGAAAGCAGGTCCGGACGACGTGGGAGAGTCCAAAGACTCCCCACTGACATTTTACAATCTCCGAGTACCACGCTCTTCGGGGCCACGCTGGAGCCACCAGAATCACTGGTTTCTTTTCTACCCTGATTCTGCGGAGTAATCGAGGTAACCATTGTGGCGGTGTGAATGCATATATCAGCTTGAACTGATCCCAAGGGAACACTAGGGCATCCGAGCCGCAAGCTAGGGGATCCCTTGTCCGAGAGACAAACCTGTCCACCTTTGCGTTGAATCTGGATGCTAGAAGATCTACATCCGATGTTCCCCACCGCTGACATATTGTCCAGAAAACCTCGGGGTGAAGGGACCATTCCTCTGGGCATAATTGCTGGCGACTTAGAAAGTCCGCCTTCCAATTCTCCACTCCTGGAATAAATACTGCAGATATGGCTGGGACATATCTTTCTGCCCATTTCAGGATGTAATTTACTTCCCTCTGGGCTGCACGACTCCTGGTGCCCCCCTGATGATTGATATATGCCACTGCTGTGGCATTGTCTGATTGAATTCTGACAGGGGAGCCTTGGAGTTTGGATGTCCATGCTACTAGGGCATACCGGGCTGCTCGTATCTCTAAGAGATTGTTATGGGCAGGGCCTTTTCTGCATCCGACCATCTGCCCTGGAGAGACCATTGCTCCAGTACTGCTCCCCAGCCTATAAGGCTGGCATCTGTAGTGACCACCTTCCAAGAAATCGGACTGAAGGATTTCCCTTTTTCCAGATTCTGGGGAACCAACCACCAACGGAGGCTCTTGCGAACGGAAGGGGACAAGGACATTGTAAGTCTAGGGCCTGAACTTTGTTGCTCCAGGCTGACAGTATGGCCCCTTGCAAATTCCTTGAATGGAATTGACCGTAGGGTACTGCTTCGAATGATGCCACCATTTTTCCCAGCAGCCTCATGCACAGGCGTATGGACGGCTGTCTTTTTTGTACCCACTAAGTGGATCAAATCTTTCAAAGACAACACCTTTCCTCGAGGCAAGAATATTTTTCTCTGGCCTGAATCCAACCTTAGCCCCAAGTATTCCAGACTTTTGACTGGTTTTTAGGGCTGACTTGTCTCGGTTGATAATCTAACCGTGAGATTCCAGATACTTGATTGTCTTGTGAACGACCACGTCTAGTTTTTTCACTGAGTGGTCTATCAGCAACAAGTCATCTAGATATGCCATTATCATTACACCTTGTGTTCTTAGATTGGCCAATAAAGGGCCAGAATTTTTGTAAACACTCGTGGTGCTGTGGCCAAACCGAAGGGTAAGGCTCTGAACTGAAAATGGCGCCCTTCTACTGCAAAGCGTAGAAATTTTTGGTGGACTGGAAAGATGGGAATGTGCAAATAAGCATCTTTGATGTCGATCGCGGCTAACCAATCCTCCCCTTGTAGGGCAGTGGCCACCGATCGGATCGACTCCATCGGAAAGTCCTGATATACAGGAATTTGTATAGCCCTTTTAGAATTAATATGGGCCTCCCGTTCGCGTTTGCTTCGGGACTGTAAAGAGGTTTGAGTAAAACCTGAACCCTCATTCTTCCAGGGGAACCTCCATAATTACTCCTTGGAGCAATAGTTGTTCTAGTGCCAACAGGAGGGACTCTCTCTTCCGGGGATCCCTTGGCACGTTTGACCTCAAAAATGGGAAGGAGGAGAGTCTTTTAACTCCAAACTGTATCCCAAACATACTGCGGAGAGCACCTATCTGTTTTGATCGTGTCCCGCCAGGTCTCTTGCGAACAACTGGAGTCCTCCCCCCACCCGACTGAGTGGGGGCAACCCTTCAATGAATTTAACTTTGGGGGAGGTTTTGTACCTCCCCTGACCCAGGGTTTCTCATTACCCTGCTATTGTCCCTGTTTTTTACCCCCGGGAATTGACCGAGGAGGCCGTCGGAACTGTTACACAGCCGATGCGCCAGGGACTGGAGAAGCAGGCCTCTTAAAGAGGGACCTCTAACTCTGTTTTTAACCGGCAAGAGCGTATTTTTACCGCTGGAAATTTTCTGGATATATTTGTCCAGGTTTTCCCTGAATAAGCGTTCACCATGAAATGGGACGCTAACCAGCCATTCTATACAGGGAGCTTTCAGCAGACCAGTTTTTGAGCCATAGAAGCCTACGCATATGTACTATAGACAGCGTAAGGCGGGAGGCCTGATGGACTGAATCCTTTATGGCGTCAACCGCAAAGCCTAAGGCTCTAGGTAGATCAGCTAGGGCAAGGCCTGCTGATCTGTCAAGTCCCTCAAGACCTGTTTCAACTGATCCTTCACTGCTTAGCAGACCTCACTGCTGGTTGTGTCACCAAGCTTGCTGTAGAAAGAAGCAGACTTTCATAAGGACTCCAATCTTTTATCTATTGGGTTCTTGAACATTTGGACATTATCCACTGGACATGTCAGTGATTTATACATACAAGAGATGGCTGCGTCCACTGTAGGGACCTTCCATTTTTTGATGAACTTATCTTCCATGGGATAGACCACCGGAAATCTCTTGGGGGAATAAATATTTTCTCAGGACGTTCCCAATCCTGGTAAATGAGCCCTTTCAGTAAAGGGTGAAGTGGAAAAGAACAGACAGTCTGGGGGCTTCTAGCGACCCCAACGAGGATACAGTAGTGGTTGATGGTTCCGCAAGGTGCATTTTTAAATGCTGATCGGACCATGTTAGTCAGAGACTGAACCCATAATCTTTCAGCTTGAGATGCTGAGAAAAGGTTCCCCCACTGTTGATTCCTCTATAACAGAATCAACCTCATCCTGATCCCCTTCAGGCAGGTCGATCCCTGTATGGGACTGTTGCTCTGCTAACAGGCACTCTGAAGGAGGAGACGGAGATCGGGGGTGCTTTCCCTGACAGGGAAGCAGCGATCAATGTTGACAATCTCTCTCTAATCCTCCCAGAGCTGAGGAAAAAACCTCCTCTGTTACATACACAGGAGCAGGTGAACTGAGGACAGCCACAGTACCAAGTACCCCTGCGGGGTCTCTACGGTCACTTACCTCTGAACTTCAGGGGAGACTGGTGCAGAAGCATGCCCAAGATCCTCAGAGCCCGATGAGACCCCCTTCGCTTCCTGGAAGATTCAGTTCCGGAGCTTCTGGACGGAATATTCCTAAGCCTAAAGCTGAGGTATTCCAGCCGTAATACACCACTTTTACTGAGAATAGTCTAGCACAATTGCTGCTATATCACAGTTGGTGTCTACTAAAGTGCCTTTCTAGGGGATGCCTGCATCAACCGCCTCTGTGTGCCTTTATACTGTTGCTAGCTCTGTCTGTGCACTTCAATAGCCAGCTATAATGTGCTTTAAAACACGCTGGACGCCCGCACATGCGCAGTAGCACTGCGGCGCACACCTGAGCGTCATCCACCCGCTCCGCCCCTTTTCCAGATCGCCTCTATATATAGAGGCGCGTGCCCGCGCACGCACGTGGGCACGTGCGCCTTCGGCGCCTTTTTTGAAAACAATAAGGAGCTAGATGGGAGCCAGGGTCCCTTTGCCGCAGGGCCCGGGGATGGATGAGCGCAGCAACAGGGCAGAGGAGACAGCTTCCCAGCAGAGAACATACCAACTGCCTGGATTTGATTCTGGAAGAAAAAAATCCACATTACAAGAAAAAGAACCATAGCGGCCTCTAGTGTCTAACACAGGTACCGCGGTCTTACATTTTTTTTTTTTCTTGCCTACTATTAAAATTTTTACATTTTCTCAGTAGTAACAGGCATACACAGAATATTAGCGGGAATACCATTAGGTAACAGGCAGAAAGACAAAATAGGCTTGGGGGTCCCTCAATAGAACCAAGTTCCCGAGGGCCCCCACTTACCTTTTCCTCGCCGCAGGACTCTGTTTGGTCCACAGAAGCCCAAACTTCACCTATCACGGCAGGCATTGTAATCAAACCTTCAGGGACCGGGTTCCCAAGGATTCCACTCCCCTGGACCTGTATAGCACCCTGCACAGAAAACATCTTGGTCGTGGGTATGACCAGAGCTCTGGATCCCAGGGTCCAGCCCTCCTAAGAGAGGCATTACAGGCAAAACCTTGCTCTTCTCTTGCAAGGCCCGGGTACCGACCGTTTAGCTATGAAGCTTTTTTGGTCGGATCCGGAATAGCTTACTGAGGCCCAAAAGAACCTGTACGCAAGCTCAGTGAAAAACACATGTTACTTCTTGGCCAACACCTTAGACACTGGCAAAAAACTGAGGTGCTCCCGGATGGGAGGGGCTTATATAGGGGAGGGTACTTCCGGTTTTGGAAGTTGCCAGTGCCAGCACCTGAAGGTATCTATATAACCCATTAGTAATGACTATGTCGCTCTGTGTCCCGTGATGTACGAGAAAGAAATAAGAAAACACAGTTCAATTCGAAAATGAATCCATTAAAAAAATAACTATCTTACTTAATTCCTAAAAGGAAGATCCCTAAATAGACACATAGAACAAAAACTAAAAGAAAAAAAAAAAAAAAAAAACATGTTACTGCTCCAACCAAACTTTTATTTTAATTTTATTACAGGCAGAAGAGTGGCTTAGTGGTTAGAATTTCCGCCCAGCAGCACTAGGGTCTTTTGAATCCCAACCACGGCACTACATGCATGGAGTTTGCATGTTCTCCCTGTGCTTGCGTAAGTTTCCACCAGGTACTCCGGTTTCCTCCTACACTCCAAGGACATGCTGGAAGGTTAATTGGCTCCTGTCTAAATTTGCCCTAGTATGTGTATGTATGAATGTGAGTTAGGGGACTTAAGCCTCGTACACACGGCCGGGAATCCCATCAGGAAAAAAAACGTTGGTTTTCCTGACGGGATTCCTGGCTAGTTTTTCTTGCCAAGCCGTGCATACAGACAGCCATTCAAAAGAACCGCGTTTTTTTGAATGACAAGAACGCGGTGACGTCATCGACTACGACGAGCCTGCGCTCGTCACATTCGATACCATCGCCGCCATCTTGCTACACCCCACACTAACCTTGTATGCTACCGCGCATGCGTCAAAGTCTTTTAGAGCATGCGCGGGTTTACCTGGGGACATGTAAGCATACACACTCACGGTTTTCTCGGCAGGAAACACTCTGCCGAGAATTCCGATGAGAAAATAGAGAGCAGGTTCTCTATTTTTCTCGTCGGGATTCCCGGCAGTTTTCTCGCAGAGAAACCATACACATGACCGGTTTTCACGGCAAAAAGCTCTCCCAGCAGCTTTCTTGCCGAGAAAACCGTGCGTGTACGAGGCTTCAGAATGTAAGCTCCTTGAGGGCAGAGAACTGATGTGAATGTACAATATATATGTAAAGTGATGCGTAAATAGACAGCGCTATATTACCTGTAATAAATAATTATAGAGTGCCGACAATTTATTCAGCGCTTTACATACTGTATATTTATATCAGTCCCTGCCCATACATGCTAGGACTAAATTTGGTACTTTCTTCCTTCCCCTTTCTTATGTTGTTGACTAATCTTTGGACTTGCCCTGAAAGTGTTGGGGGGGGTGAGCATGTGGCCTTTTAGTCAGGTTCTCCACCTCCCATGGGAGTCTTGGGTAGGCCTTTTTTTCAGCAGGCCTCCCAAAGAAAGAGAATGGTTTTGGCAGGGTGGACCACGAGTACCTTAGTCCCCCGTCAGGAGTCCTGCCCCTTGGGGGATCTGGGTCAGAGGAGGACCATATGTACACACTGTGCACTTTTTTGTGTGCTCCCTTTTTAATGCCCCTGGTGTTTAGTTTCGAGTGTGCTCACTGCACCACAGAGCTTCAAAAAAATGATAAAAAAAAAAAAGACCTTTTAAAAGGAAAACCAAAAACACCCGTTATTGTTACCAAATGCAATAGGATGACCATAAAGTTGCATAACAGACACTATACAGTGTTTTATCAGCTTCCTAACAACACAAGTCACCACTGTTGCCCCCAGTTTATCCTATGCCATCAGTGACTTTCTAAAAGTTGTCATTTCATAGGTTTAGGCCCATGACAGTACAGAGCCTTGGTAGTAAGCCACATAGGCACTGAGCATTGCACTGTGGGACACAGTGTACCTGTTTGCACCATACATAGTAGTCAAAGTATAAAGACAGGCTGTGGTGGTGCTGGCAGAGAGTTTCTGTCACAAGAGAGGTACAGCCAGGCACCCTATGGAGTCTCTTACACCAGGGCTTGACAAATTTGCTTGGAATCTAGGAGCCAGCTAAAAAAGTTAGGAGCCAGGAACGCGCCCTGTCCCGCCGAGCTTGCGCGCAGAAGCGAACGCATACGTGAGTAGCACCCGCATATGAAAGCGGTGTTCAAACCACATGTGAGGTATCGCCGTGATCGGTAGATCGAGAGCAATAATTCTAGCCCTAGACCTCCTCTGTAACTCAAAACATGCAACCTGTAGAATTTTTTAAACGTTGCCTATGGAGATTTTAAAGGGTAAAAGTTAGTCGCCATTCCACGAGTGGACGCATTTTTGAAGCGTGACATGTTGGGTATCAATTTACTCAGCGTAACATTATCTTTCACAATATAAAGAAAAACTGGGCTAACTTTACTGTTGTCTTATTTTTTTATAAAAAAAAAGTGCGCTTGTAAGACCGCTGCGCAAATAGGGTGTGACAGAAAGTATTGCAACGACCGCCATTTTATTCTCTAGGGTGTTAGAATAAAAAATATATATAATGTTTGGGGGTTCTAATTAGAGGGAAGGAGATGGCAGGGAAAACAGACAGGGAAACTCCATTAGCATTGCTGGTTGCAATACCAACGGCCACCGCAAGATGGCGCTAGACCACAGAAGGAAGCATAGGCCTGCAGAAGGCCGCAAAGCCGCGGCCTCAATTACCGGCCGGCGCGGTCCGACGCGATCCCGCGGCGCGGAGGGGGGGGGCACGGAGACACAGGATACCCCAGCTGTGCTGCCCCAGGCGCCAGGTCGCTAATTCTAGTCTAAATGGCGACCTGGCGCCCGGGGTTTGTCGAGCCCTGTCTTACACAGTACAATGGTCACTTTATTATATCCAGTAATGATACAGGTTCACTTTAGCCCAGGTTCACACTGAGCTGCGGGAAGGAAGCCATGCGAGTTCAGCTGGTTTCTGCACAGATGTCAATGAAAATTGCACCCCGAAATCGCAAAAAGTAGTACAGAAACTACTTTTTGAAATTGGTGCGGTACCGCAAATGCGGCGTCGCACTGATCAGGATGGCGCAATTGCCACCGATTTCAAATCGCAGCAATGTGAACCATGGCTAAACCATGATAAATGTCACAATCAAAGTAAATGGTAAGTCTTATGACATTACGGTCTCTGGTGGAAGCTTGCCCAGTATCTCTATCAGAGCTTTGTACATTTCTTCTGCCGTCCCCTCAAAAAACTTGCCACAGCCAGCCACAAAGAGGGTGTCACCTGTGGGAAGAGAAGACACAAGTCTGTTAACCACACAACTTAAATTATTGGATATCACATGACGGTACATGTAATATGAGAGGTGCTGAATGGTACCGGTCCAATATTTTGCCCGTTTTTCAAATTTAGCTCCACCCAGTACAAATAAACTCAACAGTGGTGTTACTAAACATCTAGTAAATTCTCGGTAGGAGTTTTTAATACAGTATTATGCTCTATGGCCACGTGATGCGGCAAGCACAGAGTAAAACTTTTTACCCCAAGGGAGAGCCCTAAAATAATTTCTGCCTCTTACATTGGTAGTCAGTAGGAAGGATGCGCATTCTGACGTAGTGATGGTCAGAATGCCACCCTTACAGACAGCTAAAAAAAAGATAATTGGTGTCATGCTGTTGGCATTGGCCCCAGAATTGTGCAGGCACCATCAACTGAAAGGTCAATCAGCCACGACTAAAGGAGCCTTTAGCCTCTCTACCTCGTCCAATCAGAGAATGCCTTGCATTAATTGAGGAAAATGAAAGTCGTTCTGTGAATGGTGCCTGTGCCAAGTGAGTGACCCCCAGGGGTTACTATGCAGCAGGGTAGCCTCTTGGCACAGGACCCGTTAGACAGCTGTGATTATTATACTAGCGGCTACTACTAGAACCATTCTTCACTTCCACAGCATTCCCACAGGTATGGCATATGCATACACACATTGATCCAAGCTGGACCAATGTAACTATGCAATAAAATCCATACCTGAAATTCAGTTTTATTCTCTTTCTCTGCCTCCCATGCCATCATTGGCTCTTCATTTTAATTGGTGGTCTCATTGATGATTAGCAAGACACAGAAGAGGGCAGACCAAAGTTCCCATACCCTTTGATGAGATTGATAATTCCCTTAAAGAGAACGTTCTGGAGTTTCAGGGCACTCTGGAAGAAGTGGGTGCTAAAGGCTCTGGTGGGTACTTTATTAGAACACAAGTCACTACAGGTAGACTGGAGACAGGCAGAAACAAGGACAAGAGTTCTACATAAAGTTGTAAGGATTTGGTAAAAAAACTTTTTTTTATAAAAAGATAGCATATACATCAGGGATATGCAATTAGCGGACCTCCAGCTGTTGCCAAACTACAAGTCCCATGAGGCATAGCAAGACTCTGACAGCAGCAAGGATGACACCCAGAGGCAGAGGCATGATGGGACTTGTAGTTTTGCAGCAGCTGGAGGTCCGCTAATTGCATATCCCTGATATACATTAATACACCTATAAAATATCTGCATCACTTTAATATTAAAACAGACTTTAAATCGGACTTAAAAGGCAGTCCCCTACATGTGCCTCCATTGTGGGGACACTCATAGTTAGTGTAGGACCACAGATTCCAGGGTGCTGTGACGTGGCTCTGTGGCTCACGCATGCGTTTGCAAATGCGTGCGGACAAAACTCCTGTTTTCAACGCATACTGTTAGACAGGTTAATTGGTTGTCTGCGAGCTGGTCGGTAAGTAGGCTTGGTTTTTTCCTGGGCATTCCCCAGGCTTTTGTTGTTAGTCCCTACAGGTATAGACCAGTTGCCAAGATTTGTTATGGCTGAGTGACTACTATTATCCAAGATGGAGGCTCACCTGTGAATACCGCTGGTGGCTCGGAGCTGTTGGGCTTTGTCACATAGTAGCAGATATGTCCTGAGGTGTGACATGGTGTGTAGAGACACTTCACATGAAGGGACCCCACCTAAAACATGACAAGAGTTCATTTGACTTTTAACAAACCACCAACCAATTACTTTTTATTTTTGGAGGCAAAAAGGGTCAGTAGCAACAAAGCCTGCTGGTTGGGTCTTCTGGTATAGTAAAAATGCAACCTAAAACCAGATTCATGCACACCTGACTCAGGACAACCACAGGCTGAGAAATTAAATAAATAATAAAAAAATATTTTGTCAGAACCACCTGAAAACTGAAACTGATGCAAGTTTTGACTTTCTCAGAGCTCTCCTATCCCCCTCGTGTGAAAGTAACTGGACCTGGTTACTGGTCACTAGGGATGAGCTCCGGCGTGTTTGCACACTCCATGTGCAGAGCCCGCTAGGAAGTTGGCACGGCGCTGTGCTAATTACAGGCAGGGAGACATGTCCCGATCTCTGCAGCCGCACATTGGGACATGCCTCCCTGCCTGTGATTAGCGCAGCGCCGTGCCGACTTCCTGGCGGGCTCTACACATGGAGTGTGCGAACCCGCTGGAGCTCATCCTTACTGGTCACTCAGACTGCTATATTGAAGGGGAAGAGGAACCTTACTAATGCTCTTTTGATGGAATGGGCACAGATTCCCACAGACACACTCCAAAATGTTGTGGAAAGTCTTCCCAGAAGACTGGAGGCTGTTATAGCCACAAAACCAGGACAATCTATGTTGAAGCTCATGGTTTTGGAGTCAAACATTCAACACAATCAAAAACATGTGATGGTCAAGTGTCCACAAATGTTTGACCATATAGTATAGCAAAAGATGACATTTAGAATGTCAGTGTGCCCCCTAAATTAGCAGAGATGCAAAATAGTCATGCCTGACTGGAGGGCATTTCCTTTAACTACTTCAGCCCTGGAAGGATTTGCCCCTTTAATGACCGGGCCATTTTTCTGCGATTCTGCACTGCGTCGCTTTAACTGACAATTGCGCGGTCGTGCGATGCTGTACCCAAACCAAATTTATGTCTTTTTTTTACCCACAATTGGAGCTTTCTTTTGGTGGTATTTGATCACCTTTGCGGTTTTTATTTTTTTGAGCTATAAATAAAAAAAGACCGACAATTTTGAAAAAAAAAAAAGTTTTTACTTTCTGCTATAATACATATCCAAAAAAAAAGAAATATATAAAAAAAAACTAAATTTATTCATCAGTTTAGGCCGATATTCTTCTACATATTATTTGTATATATATATATAAAAATAAAAAAAACGTAATAGGCGTATATTGATTGTAGACGCGATAACATTTGCGCAAACCAAACTATGGGATAGATTTAGGAACTTTTATTTTCTTTTATCGTTTTTACTGGTAATGGCGATTTTTAGTGGGACTGCGTCATTGCAGCGGACAAATCTGACCCCAAATGACACTTTTTGGGGACCAGTGACATTATTACATTGATCAGTGCTATAAAAATAGGATTTTTATAACAGCTTACCTGTAAAATCCTTTTCTTGGAGTACATCACGGGACACAGAGCGGCATAGTCATTACTATGTGGGTTATATAGATACCTTCAGGTGCTGGCACTGGCAACTTCCAAAACCGGAAGTACCCTCCCCTATATAAGCCCCTCCCATCCGGGAGCACCTCAGTTTTGTAGCAAAGCAATAAGTGTCCCCAAAGAGGGGTGGGAGCTCTGTGTCCCGTGATGTACTCCAAGAAAAGGATTTTACAGGTAAGCTGTTATAAAAATCCTATTTTCTTTCTCGTACATCACGGGACACAGAGCGGCATAGTCATTACTATGTGGGATGTCCTAAAGCAATGCCCAATGAGGGGGGGGTACACCATACATAAGCTGAGCGCTATCAGACATAAGGATCTTTTGCGGCCTGCAACACACTGCGCCCAAAGGCGACATCCTCCTGACTTCTAACGTCCACCTGGTAGAACCTAGTAAACGTGTGTACTGAAGACCATGTTGCGGCCTTACAGATTTGAGCCAGGGAGGCCTGGTGATGCACTGCCCATGAAGTTCCAACTGCTCTCGTGGAGTGCGCCCTAACTTTGAACGGAGGCGGTCTCCTTCTCAAGCCATAGGCTTGCATTATGACCTGTCGAATCCACTTGGCTAAAGTAGATTTTGACGCTGCCTGACCCTTTCTGGGGCCTTCCGGCAGAATAAACAACGTATCCGTTCTGCGAATCTGAGCAGTGGCTTTTAGATAAGCTTTAACTGCTCTTACTACATCCAAAGAATGCAATAACTTTTCCTCTACCGAACTAGGTTTGGGGAAAAAAGAAGGAAGAACCACATCTTGGTTCAAATGAAACCTCGATACCACCTTAGGAAGAAAGGCTGGATGAGGACGTAACACTACTCTGTCCTTATGGATAACCAGATATGGCTCCCTACAGGACATAGCGGCTAATTCCGACACTCTTTTAGCCGAACAAATGGCTACTAGAAAAATCAATTTACGTGGATGCCATTTCTTGGCCTCACACCAGGCGATGTACGCCTTCCAGATTCTATAGTAGATCTGCCTGGATACCGGCTTCCTGGCATTGATCATGGTAGATACCACAGAATTAGAGAGCCCTCTCTTTTTTAGAATGTGGGCTTCAATAGCCAGGCCGTCAAACCTAGGGCTGGTAAGGAAGGGTGGTATATCGGTCCTTGCGAAAGCAGGTCCAGACGATGTGGGAGGGTCCAAGGACTCCCCACAGACATCTTTACAATCTCCGCGTACCATGCTCTTCAGGGCCACGCTGGAGCCACCAGAATCACTGGTTTCTTTTCTACCCTGATTCTGCGGAGTAATCGAGGTAACAATTGTGGCGGTGGGAATGCATATATCAGCTTGAACTGATCCCAAGGGAACACTAGGGCATCCGAGCCGCAAGCTAGGGGATCCCTTGTCCAAGAGACAAACCTGTCCACTTTTGCGTTGAATCTGGATGCTAGCAGATCTACATCCGGTGTTCCCCACCGCTGACATATTGTCCGGAAAACCTCGGGATGAAGGGACCATTCCCCTGGGCATAATTGTTGGCGACTTAGAAAGTCCGCCTTCCAATTCTCCACTCCTGGAATGAATACCGCAGATATGGCTGGGACATATCTTTCTGCCCATTTCAGGATGCAATTTACTTCCCTCTGGGCTGCACAACTCCTGGTGCCACCCTGATGATTGATATATGCCACTGCCGTGGCATTGTCCGATTGAATTCTGACAGGGGACCCTTGGAGTTTGGATGTCCATGCTACTAGGGCATACCGGGCTGCTCGTATCTCTAAGAGATTGATGGGCAGGGCCTTTTCTGCATCCGACCATCTGCCCTGGAGAGACCATTGCTCCTGTACTGCTCCCCAGCCTATAAGGCTGGCATCTGTAGTGACCACCTTCCAAGAAATCGGACTGAAGGATTTCCCTCTTTCCAGATTCTGGGGAACCAACCACCAACGGAGGCTCTTGCGCACGGAAGGGGACAAGGACATTGGTAAGTCTAGGGCCTGAACTTTTTTGTTCCAGGCTGACAGTATGGCCCTTTGCAAATTCCTTGAATGGAATTGACCGTAGGGTACTGCTTCGAATGATGCCACCATTTTTCCCAGCAGCCTCATGCACAGGCGTATGGATGGCTGTCTTTTTGTACCCACTAGGTGGATCAAATCTCTCAAAGACGACCCCTTTTCTTGAGGCAAGAAAAATTTTCTCTGGTCTGAATCCAGCCTTAGCCCCAAGTATTCCAGACTTTTGACTGGTTTTAGGGCTGACTTGTCTCGGTTGATAATCCAACCGTGATATTCCAGATACTCGATTGTCTCGTGAACAACCACTTCTAGTTTTTCCACTGAGTGGTCTATCAGCAACAAGTCGTCTAGATATGCCATTATCGTTACACCTCGTGCTCTTAGATTGGCCAATAATGGGGCCAGAATTTTTGTGAACACTCGTGGTGCTGTGGCCAGACCGAAGGGTAAGGCTCTGAACTGAAAATGGCGCCCTTCTACCGCAAAGCGTAGAAATTTTTGGTAGGCTGGAAAGATGGGAATGTGCAAATAAGCATCTTTGATGTCGATCGAGGCTAACCATTCCTCCCCTTGTAGGGCAGTGGCCACCGATCGGATCGACTCCATCCGGAAAGTCCTGATATGTAGGAATTTGTTTAGCCCTTTTAGATTTAATATGGGCCTCACGTCCCCGTTTGGCTTCGGGATTGTGAAGAGGTTTGAGTAAAACCCGAACCCCCATTCTTCCAGGGGAACCTCTATAATTACTGCTTGGAGCAATAATTGTTCTAGTGCCAACAGGAGGGATCCTCTCTTCTGGGGATCCCTTGGCACGTTTGACCTTATAAAGTGGGAAGGAGGGGAGTCTTTTAACTCCAATTTGTATCCCAGACTTACTGCGGAGAGCACCCATCTGTCTCTGATCGTGTCCCGCCAGGTTTCTGTGAACAACTGAAGTCTTCCCCCCACCCGATTGATTGGGGGCAACCCTTCATGCATTTGACTTTGGGGGAGGTTTTGTACCTCTCCTGCTCCAGGGCTTCTTGTTACCCTGCAATTGTCCCTGATTTTTACCTCCGGGATTTAACCGAGGAGGCCGTCGGAACTGTTTCACAGCCGATGTCCTAGGGACTGGAGAAGCAGGCCTCTTAAAAGAGGGACCTCTAACTCTGTTTTTAACCGGCAAAAGTGTACTTTTACCGCTGGAAATTTTCTGGATATATTTGTCCAGGTCTTCCCCGAATAAGCGTTCACCATGAAATGGGAAGCTGACCAGCAATTTTTTACAGGGAGCTTCAGCAGACCAGTTTTTGAGCCATAGAAGCCTGCGCATATGTACTACAGACAGCGTAAGGCGGGAGGCCTGATGGATTGAATCCTTTATAGCGTCCACCGCAAAGCATAAGGCTCTAGGTAGATCAGCTAGGGCAAGAGCCTGCTGAACTGGCAAGTCTCTTAAGACCTGTTTCAACTGATCCTTCACTGCTTGGCAGACCCCAATAGCTGCCACTGCTGGTTGTGTCACCAATCCTGCTGTAGCAAAAGCAGATTTTAATAAGGACTCTAATTTTTTATCTATTGGGTCCTTAAACATTTGGACATTATCCACTGGACATGTCAGTGATTTATTCACACAAGAGATGGCTGCGTCCACTGTAGGGACCCTCCATTTTTTGACGAACTTATCCTCCATGGGATAGATCACCTGAAATCTCTTGGGAGGAGTAAATATTTTATCAGGATGCTCCCAATCCTGGTAAATGAGCCCCTCCAGTAAAGGATGGATCGGAAAGGAACAAACAGTCTGGGGAGCTTTTAGCGACCCCAACGAGGAGACAGAAGTGGATGATGGCTCCGCAAGGGGCATTTTAAATGCTGATCGGACCATGTTAGTCAGGGACTGAACCCATAATCTTTCAGCATGTGATGCTGAGAATGGCTCTTCCACTGTTGATTCCTCTACAACAGAATCGACCTCATCCTGATCCCCCTCAGGTAGGTCGATCCCAGTATGGGACTGTTGCTCCGCTAACAGGCACTCTGAGGGAGGAGACGGAGATCGAGCGCTTTTTTCCTGTGACAGGGAAGCAGCGATCAATGCTGACAATCTCTCTTCCAGCCCTCCCAGAGCTGAGGAAAAAACCTCCTCTGTTACATACACAGGAGCAGGTGAACTGAGGACAGCCACAGTATCAGGTACTCCTGAGGGTGCTCTACGGTCACTAACCTCTGATTCTTCAGGGGAGACTGGTGCAGCCGAAGCATGCCCAAGATCCTCAGAGCCCGATGGAGACCCCCTATGCTTCCTGGGATTTTTAGTCCCGGAGTTTTTAGACGGCATATTCCTAAGCCCAAAGCTGAGGTATTCCAGCCGAAATACACCACTTACTGACAATAGTCTAGCACAAATGCTGCTATAAAAACAGTTGGTGTCTACTAATGTGCCTTTCTATGGGGATGCCTGCATCAACCGCTTGCTGTATGCCTTTTTTAAATGTTGCCAGCTCTGTCTCTGCACTCCATAGCCAGCTCACAACACATAATTGTGTCTTTTAACATGCTGGGACGCCCGCACATGCGCAGAAGCGCTGCGGCGCGCACAGAGCGTCATCCCCCAAGCTCCGCCCCCTTTCCCAGCTCACCTCTATATATAGAGGCGCGTGCACGCGCACGGCCACGTGCGCCTTCGGCGCTCTTTTTTGAAAAGGGAAACTAGGGACAAGAGCCAGGGCCCCTTTTGCCGCAGGCCGGGGGATGGACGAGCATTGCAACATGGCAGAGGAAGCAGTTTCCCACAAGAGAACTCACCATCTGCCTGGACTTGCTCTGATGAAAAGAAACTAGTCCACATGACAAGAAACATTCCACAGCGGCCTCTAGTGGATTAACACAGGTACCGCAGTCTATATATATATATATATTTTTTTTTTTCTTGACCACTATTAAAATTATTACATTTTTTAGTAGTTACAGGCATGCATAAATATTTAGCGGGAATACCGTTAGGTAACAGGCAGAAAGACATATTAGGCTTGGGGGTCCCCTCAATAGAACCAAGTTCCTGAGGGGCCCCCACTTACCTTTTCCCCGCCGCAGGACTCTGTTTGGTCCACAGAAGCCCAAACTTCACCTATCACGGCAGGCATTGTAATTAAACCTTCAGGGACCGGGTTCCCAAGGATTCCACTCCCCTGGACCTGTATAGCACCCTGCACAGAAAACATCTTGGTCGTGGGTATGACCAGAGCTCTGGATCCCAGGGTCCAGCTCTCCTAAGAGAAGCATTACAGGCAAAACCTTGCTCTTCTCTGCAAGACCCGGGTACCGACCGTTTAGCTATGAAGCTTTTTTGGTCGGATCCGGAATAGCTTACTGAGGCCCAAAAGAACCTGTACGCAAGCTCAGTGAAAAACACATGTTACTTCTTGGCCAACACCTTAGACACTGGCAAAAAACTGAGGTGCTCCCGGATGGGAGGGGCTTATATAGGGGAGGGTACTTCCGGTTTTGGAAGTTGCCAGTGCCAGCACCTGAAGGTATCTATATAACCCACATAGTAATGACTATGCCGCTCTGTGTCCCGTGATGTACGAGAAAGAAAATGCACCGATTAATGTAAAAATGACAGGGAAGGAGTTAATACCAGGGGGCGATCAAGGGGTTAAGTGTTTTCTAACTGAAGGGGGGATGGGCTTACTGGGATATGACAGAGATCACTGTTCTCGATCACTGGGAACAGAAGATCTCTGACATGTCATTAGGCAGAACAGGGAATCCCTTTTTTTTTTATTTAGGCAGTTCCCCGTTCTGCCTCTGTATATACCAATCGCGGGTCGCCGGCGCACATAGAGTCCACGAGACCTGCGGGCACACTCCCACGGCACGCCCGCTATCCTCCTTGCACAGACCGACGTACAGGTACGTCGGTTCATGCAGGAGAGCGGACCTGCCGCAGTAAATGTACGTGAGCAGGTCGGCAAGTGGTTAAGCCAAAAATTTTAAAGAGAGGGAGTCAGGCTACAACAAGGTATTGGATATCGGGTTCCTTCAATGTATGGGTCCCTTGACTTACCTGAAATGTGGTTAGATGGGAAACTCTCTGAGTTAATGCTCCAACTCTGCTGTCTCCACCATAAACCTTCAGCCCTGACATCATTTTCACAAGTTTCTCATTGCCTCCTGCATGGTCCCTAGAAAAAAATATAGGATTTTTATAACAGCTTACCTGTAAAATCCTTTTCTTGGAGTACACCACGGGACACAGAGCTAGTCATTACATAATGGGTTAAGGGTCACCAGCGGTGATTGGACACTGGCACAACCAATGGAAGACAGTTCCCCTCCATATAACCCCTCCCATCAGGGAAGTACCTCAGTTTTGTAGCAAAGCAGTAAGGTTCCCATAAGAAGGGGGGGACCTCTGTGTCCCGTGGTGTACTCCAAGAAAAGGATTTTACAGGTAAGCTGTTATAAAAATCCTATTTTCTTTATCGTACACCACGGGACACAGAGCTAGTCATTACATAATGGGACGTCCCAGAGCAATGCTCATATGAAGGGGGGGAGACACAGATCAAACAGACCGCTTGCGGACCAGAAGCCCTATACTGCTGCCTGCAGCACACTTCGCCCAAAGGCGGAATCCTCATGTCCTTTCACATCTATTTGATAGAATTTGGAAAATGTATGGACTGAAGACCAAGTTGCAGCTTTACAGATCTGAGCCATCGAAGCCTGGTGGTGCACTGCCCATGAAGCACCTATCGCCCTGGTAGAGTGCGCCTTAACAGGAAAAGGAGGAGTCCTGTTCTTTAAACCATAAGCTTGAATAATTACTTGTCTAATCCACCTGGAAATGGTGGATTTTGATACCGCTTGGCCCTTCTTGGGCCCATCTGGTAAAATAAACAAAACATCTGTTTTACGTATCTGAGCGGTTGCTTGCAGATACACCTTTACCGCTCTCACTGGATCTAGAGAGTGTAATAATTTTTCCCCCGCCGTCCGCGGGTTTGGAAAAAAGGAAGGCAGAACAATGTCTTGATTCAAGTGAAAAGCCGACACCACCTTAGGTAGAAAAGCCGGATGGGGTCGTAGTACGATTTTGTCCTTGTGACAAATTAGATAAGGCTCTTTACAAGAAAGAGCTGCTAGCTCTGATACTCTCCTAGCAGAAGCTATAGCAATCAGAAAGGCCAACTTCCTACTTAATATAATTAAAGGAATATGGCGAATAGATTCAAAAGGTTGCTTTTGCAACACTGACAATACCAAATTCAAATCCCATGGACACAAGGGAGTCCTAACTGGAGGATTTATCCTCAGTACCCCCTTAATGAATGTCCGAACTAGGGAGTGAGATGCCAATGGTCTCTGAAAGAAGACTGATAGAGCCGATATTTGCCCTTTGATGGTGCTAAGGGCTAAATTCATATCCACTCCTAACTGGCAAAAAGCAAGAATCCTACTTATTTCATACTTCTGAGGATTCCAACATCTGGATTCACACCAGGAAACGTATGCTCTCCAGACTCTCTGATAGATGAGTCTGGAGGCTGGCTTTCTAGCATTAATGAGCGTAGAAAGAGCCGGACCAGAGACCCCTCTCTTTTTAAAAATGTGGGTCTCAGCAGCCAGGCCGTCAACTTTAGCCTTTGTAAGGAAGGGTGGAATACTGGACCCTGTGACAGCAGGTCGTGTCGGAGTGGAAACTTCCAGGGCCTTCCTATCGCCGTTTTTACAATCTCAGCGTACCAAGGCCTCCTGGGCCAGTTTGGGGCCACTAGGATTACTGGTATTCCCTCCTCCTTGATCCTGCGAAGCAGTCTTTGTAGAAGAGGGATCGGAGGGAATGCCTAGATCAGTGAGAACTGATTCCATGGAGTTATTAGAGCGTCTGTATTATTAGAGCGTCTGTCCCGTAGGCTAGAGGATCTCTCGTTCTGGACACAAAGTTGTCCAATTTCTTGTTGAACCTGGCAGCTAGCAGGTCTACATCTGGGTTTCCCCATCTCAGACATATGGCCTGAAAGATCTCGGGGTGAAGAGACCACTCCCTGGTAGCAGCTGCTGACGACTCAGGTAGTCTGCTTGCCAATTTTCCATCCCTGGAATGAAGATTGCAGAAAGGCAAGGTACATGCTCTTCTGCCCATGCCAGGATCCGGTTCACCTCTCTTTGGGCTGCCCGACTGCGGGTGCCTCCTTGGTGATTGATGTAAGCTACTGCCGTAGCATTGTCGGATTGAACCCGAACTGGGTAGCCCTGTAACCTGTATGTCCAGGTTTTGAGGGCTAGATATACCGCCCGGATCTCTAGCACATTGATGGGCAGGATCCCCTGAGTCTTGGCCCAGGTTCCCTGGGTAGAAGCCTCCTCGAATACTGCACCCCAGTCCGATAGGCTGGCATCCCTAGATACCACCTTCCAGGCCACTGGGAGGAAGGACTTTCCCTTCCGTAAATTCCTGGCTTCTAGCCACCAATCGAAGCTGTGGCGTACTTGTGAGGACAGGCGCATGGGTATATCCAGAGCTTGGCTCTTCCTGTTCCAGGAGGCTAAAATATTGCCTTGAAGTAGTCTCGAATGAAACTGGGCGTAAGGGACCGCCTCGAAGGAGGCTACCATCTTTCCCAATAGTCTCATGCAAAGGCGAATAGACGGCCTCTTGTTTGCTTTGACCTTGTGGATCAGGTCTTTCAGAGACTGTATCTTCGGTTCTGGCAGGTATACCCCGTTTTGGGCTGTATCTATGATCATGCCCAGGTACCCTATCCTTCTTTGGGCCTGGAGAGAGAATTTTTGTAAATTTATAATCCATCCTAAATGCTCCAGGTATCCTACTGTAGTGTGTACAGCGTGACCCAATCCGTCCTTTGACTGATCTATTACTAGTAGATCGTCCAGATAGGCTGTTACCGCAATGCCCCGTGTTCTTAGGTTTGCTAACAGAGGAGCTAGCACCTTTGTGAATACTATGGGCGCGGTGGCTACACCAAACGGCAGAGCCACAAATTGAAAGTGGCGATCTTCTACCGCAAACCTTAGGACTCTTTGGTGAGCGGGGAGGATGGGTATGTGTAAATGTGCGTCCTTGATATCTATGGGCGCCATGAATTTTCCGCCCTTTAAAGTGGCGGCCACGGATCGGATCGTTTCCATTCGAAAATGGCGATCGTTCAGGAACCGATTTAGGGATTTTAGATCCAGGATGGGTCTGACATCTCCATTTGGCTTTGGAATCACAAAGAGGTTTGAGTAAAAACCTGAACCTCGCTCTTTTTGGGGTACGTCTGTAACTACCCCTTGAGCCATTAAGTGATTCAAACCTTTGAAGAAGGATTCTCTTTTTTGTGGATCCTTGGAGAGTCTTGAACCTCGGAATTGAGAAGATGGGATCTCTCGAAATTCCAGTTTGTACCCTGAGGATATTGTGGATACCACCCAATTGTCCTGGATTTCTGACCACCAAGTCGCTGAGAACTGACAAAGCCTTCCTCCCACTCGGCCGAGCGGGGGCGCCCCTTCACTGAGAGGCTTTGGGGGCTTGCTTATTAGCTCTTGTACCCCACGGCTTCTTGTTCTTCTGAGCTTTTTTGCCTGTGGGCGGCTAAAACAGGCCGCTGCCACTGGTTGGAGTCAGATTTCCCGGGAGCTGGGGAGAGAGCGTTTAAAACAAGATCTCTTGTTTTTCTTTCTCTCAGGTAAAAGTCGTTTTACCACTTGATCTTCTGTATATATTTTTCTAAATCTTCCCCAAATAGGCGTTCGCCATGGAACGGGAACTTGCCAACAGCTTTTTGCATGGGGTCTCCGCTGACCAATGCTTAAGCCAAAGTACTCTGCGCATCTGTACCAGCTGGAGTGTAAGGCGTGATGCCTGTATGATAGAATCTCTCATGGCATCCACTGTGAAGCATAAGGCTTTAGGCAAATTTTTCCAATTTCTAGCCTGCTCTGAAGGCAGTTCCTTCAGCCCCTGCTTTACCTGTTGGCTGATGACCTGACACATACCGACTGCTGCTACTGCAGGTTGGGTAATTGAGCCGGCCAAAAGGAAGGAGGATTTCAACTTCCTCTCAGAAGGATCTTTTAAACCCTTGTACATTATCCACCGGACATGTCAGGTTTTTATTTACACAAGAAATAGCCGCAACTACCGCAGGCAGGCTCCATTTCTTTAAAAAAAAAAATTTCCCCCATAGGATAAAGAATGTTAAACCTTTTTGGAGGTGAGAAACGCTTATCTGGATGTTGCCAGTTTGCGTATATTAGATCCTCTAGTAACGGATGAACCGGGAAGGAGCATGCACCTTGCAGGGATCTTAATGACCCTAGGGAGGAGACAGGTAATTCCGTTACCTCCGCAGAGGTTAACTTAAATGCACTGCTATAGCATTGTACCTGTGACCTTAAAATCTGGCTCCTCATCCTCTGCTGATGTAGCCTCCTCCTCCTCATCCTCCTCCCTCAGGTACTTCTGAAGGGAGGTCCAATACTGGAAGAGACCTGCTTCGCTTATTGTCCCTTTTTAGAGGACTTAGCGATTAAGGTAGCAATTTTTTCCTCCAGATTATTTAGGGCAGCTGATAAAGTGTCCTCAGTGACATATACAGGCCCAGGCTTCACTGGGGAAGCCGCCATACCTGACAGAGGTAATGGCTCATCCTGAACAGGTGCATTTAGCAACACAGGAGAGAAAGGTACCGAGTCAGCACAGTTAGAGCCTCCTCTCAGGCGGTGGTGCTTTCTTATCTCTTTTTGTCCGTATTACTTCCCCTGGAAGACTTACTGTTTAGACAAAATACAAGGTACCTAAATGCATATACTACCGTGTTTAGTTTAGCAAATACATTAAGTATGCAACTTTTAACACATAACTATGCATAACATGGATGTCTTCTAGGAAGTACCCAATCAAACCACATGGAGTCTTACGTCCCTGTATAGCTGCTGTGTTTCTCTGCCAGGAACAAGAGAACTAACGAGCTTGCTTGCTGCTGCAGTGCTTCTCACACTGACAGTCTTTTAAATTTGGCGCCGTTTCTGTGCCTGCGCACGCCACGTGCCCGCGCACGCCTTCGCCCCCCCCTCCGATAAAGCGCGCTCCCGCGCGCGCGTGGCCCTTAGCGCTATGGCGGTGGCCATAGTGAGAGAGGACTCTCATCAGCCTTTGTTCCCACTTACCTGCATCTGCAGGTGTCTGGTCGGCCACCGAAAGGAGGATCGGGGTGCCCCAGCAAGCTCAGCAGCGGAGGTGACTAGCAGTGTACTTCGCCGAAGCCGACACTGAACAGAGTGAGGTGAGTATATTCAGCTCTTTACTCCCCCCAGTGGTGGAAAAAAAGAAGACATCCACTTTTTGAAAAAAGGTCCCAACCTAGTTATGGACCTTCTAATCTCACCTTATCCACGCCGCAGGTTTTTCTGCTGAAAGATTTCAGACAGATACCAAACTTCACCCTTCACGGTGGGCTATGTGTGCCAACCTTCAGGGATATGGGTTCCTATTTAAAGGATACCTCTCCCCTGGGCCTTGTACAAGACTCTTACCAGGACTTTATAGCGAAATAGCGAAAGTGCTGGATCTTAGAGCCCAGTCCTCCGAAGAGAGACATTACAGGCGACGCCTCATGGATGAGGCCCGGATCCCATCCAGATTCAGCTCATTTGTAGGCGTCTTGGATGGATCCGAAAGCATAGCTCTTTTACCCCCAGAGGGTCTCTTTGGTAGAGCTTTCCTTTAGCACCTCCTAACGCGTCCAACACCTTTCGACACTGGCGAAAAAACTGAGGTACTTCCCTGATGGGAGGGGTTATATGGAGGGGAACTGTCTTCCATTGGTTGTGCCAGTGTCCAATCACCGCTGGTGACCCTTAACCCATTATGTAATGACTGGCTCTGTGTCCCGTGGTGTACGATAAAGAAATATCATTCCTTTAAGATGGGATTGGTAACATATGATATCTTCTGTTAAAGTAGAACTATGGCCTCCCATTAAAACAAATAGGCGGCAAAGCAATTATTTATGTGAAGTCCACCTAATTCAGCTTCCTGTGGTGGTATGGCAACAATGCTGCACTGCTCCTGAATTCAGAGCAGAGTTGTCACTCTCATGTAGGTTGTGCCTGCTTGCACTACAGTGGGATGAGATTATGTTACAGTGGGCGTTACTGACGATTCACAAACCTGTAGCTTGCCAATCAGCACCTGGCCACACCTAGTCCTGCCCACTGCCATTGTTTCTGAAACCCCACACTGTGAGCTGCAGTGTCTGGAAGGGGGAAATGTGTAAGATACAAATAAAGGGAAGATTTGGCTTTTTTTTTTTTACTTTAGGAGGCTTCAGGTGGCAACACGATTTGGTACATTTGATTAGACAGTCATACAGGAACTTTTAGCTGTACTATAAAGTGGACCTGTCAGCCATTTAAAAAATTTTTGAACATCATGTCTAAGATGTTTAACCACTTGTCGAGCAGCGACGTACTCGTACGCTACTGGATCGCTGCAGATAATTTTTTTCAGCCGGCAATTCTGAAGCTGGTAAAAGTAATTTGAGCAGCTAAAGAGCCGCTGGATTACTTTTACAGGCGTGGGTCTCTCCCCCCCCTTATCACCGCCTTTACCAGGCTCTACCGAACGATTGGGGAGCCGGCAAGGTTGGGGCTGCCAGGATCAGGTTCTTGAGACACAGTTAGACAGTCATACAAGAACTTTTAGCTGTACTTACTGTATGGTTCCTGAGACACTGATGTCGTTCCTCCCACTGTGTGACGTTAGAAACTCGAAGTGACAAGGATGTCATCACTTCCGGTTTCGGTCTCATGTAAACAAGCCATTACCGGCTTGTATAGGCATCGGATCAAACCAATCTTGCTTTGATCTGATGCTTTGACGGGCAGAGGAAAGATCTGGGGTCTAAGAGACCACAGATCTCTCCATAAAGAGGACCTGTCATTGCCTATGCTATCACAAGGGATGTTGTTCATCCCTTGTGATAGAAATAAAAGTGATATAAAAAAAAGTTAATGTAATATTGAAAAAAATTAAAGTACCATAGTTTGGCGCCGTTCCACGAGCGCACACAATTTTAAAGCGCAACATGTTTGGTATCTATTTACTGATGTAAAATCATCTTTAATATTTTAGCAAACAATTGGGTATTATATTGTGTTTTGTGCATTGAAATTCACTTAAGTGTATTTATTTTTTAAATTGTGTTTAAAAAACCACTGCACAAATATTGAATGGACATAAAAAATTGCAACACCCACCGTTTTATTCTCTAGGGCTTGTGCTTAAAAAAAAAAATATAGTGTTTGGGGGGGGGTTCTGAGTAATTTTCCAGCAACAAAAAGGTAGATTTTTACATGTCGGAGAGAAGTGTCAGACTAGGCCCGATGTTCTCTGCGCACATTTCAAAAACTAGTTTTCCTGAATTCAGCGCCAAGCATAGTTACTTTAGACCCGGTCACATACAGGGCACAATGACAGTGTCTGCTGAAATGCCACTCTCCTAGCAATTTATACTCGCCCCCACATGCCCATCCTACCAACCCCCCTCCCTTTCTGATCCATGAACGCTCTTGCTCTGTTCTAACCGATTCAGCCTTCCGAGTAGAACACGTGACCTCCTCGATGGGACAGTACTTGGGCCTAAGCAGCCAACTGACAGGCCCTAACACGGTCATTTGGAAAAGGGCAGTGACTTTGCTCACTGCAACACTGGAGCTTACTCAGGGCAAACTCCCGCAATGAAGAAGGGTCCAAGGAGTATGGACCGGTAAATAGATTTCCCTGAAGCCTCGTACACACGACCGAGTTTCTCGTCGTAAAAAACCTGTCGTTTTTCTCGACGAGATTCTTGTCAAGCTTGACGAGTTTCTTGTCAAGCTTTCCTTGCATACACACAGTCAATTCCAAATCTCATCGTTGTTCTGCACGGTCACGTACAACACGTACGACGGCAGTATAAAGGGGAAGATCGATTTCAATGGCGCCACCCCTTGGGCTGCTTTTGCTGATCTCGTGTTACCGCGTGTGAAGTAAAAGTTTGGGAAGAGACGATTCGCGCTTTTCAGTCTTCGTGCTTTCAGTTCGTTTTAGCGTGACGAATGTGCTATCTCCATTACGAAGGCTTGTTTTACCAGAAGAAGCGCTCCCGTCTCATACTTGATTCTGAGCATGCGCGATTTTTGAAGACTTGGAAAAGCATACACATTAACGGTTTTCTCGTCGCAAACCAGGCCGACGAGAATCCTTATGAGAAAATAGAGAGCAGGTTCTCTATTTTTCTCGTCAAGATTCCCGGCAGTTTTCTCAACGAAAAACCATACACACGAACGGTTTTCTCGGCAAGAAAGCTCTCTCTGCAGTTTTCTTGTAATTTTTGGACAAGAAACTCGGTCGTGCGTACGAGGCTTAAGGGTGAGGGCCATCAGCAGACAATCATGCTGCTCAGAGTAGATAAAGTAACAGTGTCTCCTTGAACCTTCTTCCAAGACAACAATTGAAGAGTCACAACCACCTACAAATGTAGGAAGTAAGAAAATGCATTGCTGCCCGCATCCTCCACCAAAAAAGAGAAAATGCTTTGTGAAAGCCTAAAAATGCTAATCAAAGTCAAATGACTAGTTGATGTCTCAATGTTGATGGTTTGTGGCCCAGTTGGGAAGACTGCCACTCACTTCTTGATCTGTAACCACAACAGGAAGTGAGACCCAACAACAAAAATTAGGGGAAATGGTTGTCACAAGAGCAGATGTCCTCATTGGAAAATGTCCCCTCACCTCCAAATCCAGGGACAAGTAAACAATTTCCCATAACGTATTGTTCTGCTGATAGCAGTCATACACTCCGACCAAGATGGAAGAGGGGGGGGGGGGGGTTTCCCCAAGCAAACAAAAATATAAAACTTGACAAAAGTCCTAGCAGTTTCCTGCTCTATTAAAAATTAGATGAAAAAAAAAAAAAGCTTGGGCTGAAATTCTATATTTCTATACAGGGATTGTGTGACACGTCTAGAAAGATAAAAGACAGCGCAGAGGATTCTACCAGTGGTGGTGTGTGGTGAGGACCGATGTCAGGTTCACTCCATGCTTCTTCACTGCATCAACAACCTGTACGGAAAAGCACAAAACCAGCTTTAATCTTATCAGGCCGTGTGTCAATGCCCGCTGAGTTAATCATTCTGGATTTCTGAAACAATCATTAATTCAACAAGTTCAAAGATACTGTCCTAAATTTTGGGCACCCAAATATTTTCTGTCCTAGTCTTAAATCAGAGCAGTGCACAGGATTATCAAATCTTTTAGTACCGTGGTATCAATGTGAGCATATAACCAATCTTAACTGTATAAAAATTTGCATATCAATGATATATTTGATTGATTGATTTGCTGAGCTATCGAGCGACTTGGACTCTGCAAAGATAATCGCTGTGTCTGAATTTCATTGATCACTTCCGATGACTTTTGACAAAATGTAAAAAATATTAATTTCAGTACCAGTGTTCGATAATCTGCACTTTTTGGGGGAAGAAGTGCATTTGAAACAACTACTGGAGCATATTATAAAGGTATAAACGATATGCACATGCTTGGGTAATGGACAGATTCACTTTGAATAAAACTGGTACCAGTAAAAGATGTACCTTCTTTGGCTGTACTGGATCCACAATGGCGGCCTCCTTCGTCTCTTCATCAATCAGGAGGTACATGTAATTGTCCGTCAAGGCAGGAATCAGCTCGATCTTCATGTTGCGCTGAGCAACCAGTTTGGATTTTCGAAAGTCAGACTCTTGTTGCTGAAGATGTAGGGTGCTGGTCCCCAAATATGCAGAGCCTGACAAAACAAACAAAAACCCAGCTTAGAATAGGAACCACCTCATAAGGCTGTGTGCTAATAAGGATGGGGGTACATTGGTTAGAAATTCGGCCTTGCAACACCGAGGTGGTGGATTCAGCAAAGCTCTAGCTGGGCTGATTTTGGAAGATCTACCTGGGTTTGTATGGGTGCTTCAGTGTCTTCCCACGATTATTATACCGTATATACTCGAGTATAAGCCGACCCAAATATAAGCCGAGGCACCTCATTTTACCACAAAAAACTGGGAAACCTTATTGACTCGAGTATAAGCCTAGGGTGTCCATCTGCATGCCTCACTGTGTCCATGTGCATGCCTCACTGTGCCTTACTGTGTCCATGTGCATGCCTCACTGTGCCTTACTGTGTCCATGTGCAGGCCTCACTGTGCCTTACTGTGTCCATGCCTCACTGTGCCCATGCCTCGACTTACGTTTAACATAGGAGAATATGGAAGGGAGAACTGAGGCTACATGTGTGACAAGTTTCGGGTCCAGGGGACCTACGGCCGGCCAGTACCGGGTCCCCAAATTTACCATAGAAATTACCGTTTAACATGGGAGTCTATGGAAGGGGTGCCCGGCTTTGAAAAAAAAATCGGTGCTCCCCGGACAACAAGCTTTGCACACTTGTTGAGGAAGATTGGGGCTACATGTGTGCCAAGTTTGGGGTCCAGGGGACCTACGGCCGGCCGGTACCGGGTCCCCAAAGTCCGGGAGATCAGGCGCAAAAAGGTGACTCGAGTATAAGCCGAGGGGGGCATTTTCAGCACAAAAAAAAATGTGCTGAAAAACTCGGCTTATACTCGAGTATATACGGTAAATGATAAGCGAAGCAAAAGTTGTCCAAGGAAAACCTCCCTACTGGATGAAAGGATGTCAGATGGGTGGGAATTAGAAGGGAACACAAAGTAGCGTTTTCTGGCTAATAAACGTAACCATAGGCATTTTGCAATGTCTAATCTTAACGAGGGCTTTAGCCTTAAAAAAGCAGACAGGCTTACTGGCAAACAACTAGACTCCAATTGTCAGTTTTGAAAGGCTTAAACCTAACATCTGCCTTTTACATTTAGGAAACAAATCAATTTCTCTTTGCTTCAAATCCAGCATATAGGTCACCAGTGTGTTCTGGACATAAATACTGTTTAACTTTAATACAGTTGTGTTGTACATTATGACAAAAGCAAGGATTTCAAAAGAGAGATAAAAAGTGACCTAAATAAATGGTTACCGTCGTTATCATGCAGATGGTTTACTACTATACATTAAACACAAAATGCCAAGTCATGGTGACAGATCCTCTTTACCAACTCCAGCCCTCCTCCCAAAGATAATCTGCTACAGTCCTGTACATTGACACATTCATTTATATTGGCTGTTCTCACACACAACCCATTTATCCTGAGGCTTGTTTATGTGAGAGTGAGGGAGGAAAAAAAAAAAAAAAAGACAGAGGGAGGGAGAACAAAAAAAAAAGAGGGGGGATGATATAGAGAAAAATAGAGAGAGAGGGAGGAAAAAAAGAGGGGGGGGGGGGAGAGAGAGAGAGAGAGAGAACAAGAGGGGGGGAGAGAGAGAACAAGAGGGGGGAGAGAGAGAACAAGAGGGGGGGAGAGAGAGAACAAGGAGGGGGGAGAGAGAGAACAAGAGGGGGGAGAGAGAGAACAAGAGGGGGAGAGAGAGAGACGAGAGATAGAGAGAGAGAGACGGGAGAGAGAGAGAGAGAGACACGGGAGAGAGAGAGAGAGAGGCGGGAGAGAGAGAGAGAGAGACGGGAGAGAGAGAGAGAGAGAGACGGGAGAGAGAGAGAGAGACGGGAGAGAGAGAGAGACGGGAGAGAGAGAGAGAGAGAGAGACGGGA